>JANHFL010004172.1:149416-164569 GCA_032468155.1 Oxyrhabdium leporinum
CTTCCTTCCTTCCTTCCTTCCTTCCTTCCTTACTTCCTTCCTTCCTTCCTTCCTTCCTTCCTTCCTTCCTTCCTTCCGTCCTTCCTTCCTTCTTCCCTTCCCTTCCTCTGTTAGAAGCTCCCAATGGTTTACACATAAAAATATTAAAATCAATACTTAAAACAGGGGTCTCCAACCTTTTTCAGGCTTTGCGGACTGGCGGGGGGGAAGAGGGGATGGTTCCGTGCATGCCTCGTGCACGAAACTCCATTTGTGCGAGCAGCAGGAGCAGGCGCCCGCTTGCATAAATGGAGCTTCAAGTGCCCACTGCTTGTGCAAATCTGCTTATCTGCTGCTTGTGCGGCATGGTTCTGAACGGGCCGTGGCCAGGTACCAGGCCACAGCCCAAAGGTTAGGGACCCCTATCTTCAAAGATGATTTCAAAAGCAATTAAAATGTAACAAGCAAAACAAATTCAATTAAAAATCAACCGTTTGACTCAATAAGCTTGTACAAAAAGGTATGATGCAACAGCCTTCCTAAAAGCTAATGAAAAGCTCAGGCACCTCGCCATGCAGGGACTCTGTTCCAAGGAGCCTGAGCAACAAAAGAGTTGGCTTGATTCTGGCTGACAGCCAGATGAGCTCATGGCAACTGTAGGTGAACCTCCTCAATGATCTCAGTAAGCAGAGAGGGTCATTTGGAGGAAGGCCATCTCCCTTTTATCATTGTCTGCTTTACGTTGCCTTTTATGCTCAAAATCCTGTGCTTGAAAACAGGCACCTGTAACTGAAAGCAGCTATCCAGCTGTGACGAAGGAGCCCTCGGCACAGCATGCAGGCTAGGTAAGATTGCATCTTTTATTTTCAAAAGACCGGGAATAAGACCCAAGAACTCCTTTTCAAATACGGAGCGTTTTTTTAAAAAAAAAAGTACTTTCCAATACCAGTTATCTCTCTCATGTGGAAACCAGCACGCACATTGCTGTCTATGTGAAGGGCTTCTCAACAAAACCTCAATGCTACGTTTGTGGTTGTTTGTTCGGGAAAAATATATGTGTGTAAATGTGTGTGTATGGGAGGCGCGGTTTTGATACTTGGCCTGTAACTTCTGTGCACTTATTTCCTTACTTTAAATGTATCTGCACAGAGCTTTGGTTTTTCTACAGATACATGTGTGCTGTTTGTGGTGGGAACAAAATTCCTGCAAGGAGTGTGTGTGTGTGTGTATTTGTGTGTGTGTGTGTGTGTGTCTCCCATTTCTCAAAAGAAGACTGCGTGGTAGAGCTGAGCAGGGAGAGTGGCATAGTTCACACATAACTTTGTCAGTATTTTTTAACCGTCATTTGTCACCTATGCCATAGCAGGGTTTGATCTGTACATTACAGCAAGAAGAAGTGGATTGGGGTTCAATGTTCACATTAAGAACCGTTAACCCCAGTAGTGACTTTGACAGTCCCTTTGATGGAGCACACAGCATTCAGTAAACTCTATGGCTGAGTGGGGGTTTTCCAAGTGAGCCTCCCCTTACTTTGTCCAAAAACGTGAACCACCATGCAGCCCTTGGTTATTGAGAAAATTATTTAAATTTTCCACCAAAGTCAAATAACTTCTTGGAAAGATTCTTGTAAGCTAGGGGGTGTCAAACTTGCAGATGCGTCACGCCCTGGCAACACCCACCCCAGGTTTAGCGAAGGTGAAACAAGTTGAGATACGGTACGTGACGACAACGTGTTGTCGCGAGTTTGACACCCTTGTCATAAGCTTTCTGACTATGAAACCAGAAGCCTCTTCAATACCTTCTTCTTCTGTTCACTCCATCTCAGTTTCTTCCCCATTATCTCAATGATTTTTGGTAAGGCTTCATCGGCAGCTTGGACATTCAGAAAAGCCAAACGAGTGCGACGAGCAATTATGTCCACCGCAGTGCAAGCATATTCACCGATGGCATACTCAATCTAAAATGTTTGAAAAGAATAACCGCTTTGGTTTCAGAAATTTACACAAAAGAAATGAAATGCAATGTAACCTGATAACAATCCATGTTGGAATTACTTACTACCATTTTTACTCTAGAACATATTTATCTAGGCTACTTAACCAAACTTTTCACCAGTTACAAGAGGCCTCTCTCCCCATTCATCGTCTTGGATTACAGAGGTGATGTACCCGGAGGAGAAGATTTAACCTCATATCTAAATATCTAAACCAGCGGTCCCCAATCTTTCCGGCTTTGCGCAATGCCAGCAGAGGTGGGGGAGGGAGAGAGAATGATTCTGCGTGAGCGGTGGAGGTGCACAGCTCCATTTTGCAAGCAGTGGGCAAATGGATGGAATTTCACAGGCACACACACTCACCCGCCACTCGTGCAAGTGGAGTGCATCATGTGCTTGCCCACTGCTTGCGAGGCCTTGATTTGAACGGGCCTCAGCCTGATACTGGGCCGTGGCCTGGGGGTTGGGGACCCCTGACTAAACTTCTCCAATCTTTTACCTTCTGCCAAAGAATGCAAGAAAGGAGGAGGAAGAGAAGCAGCAACACAAAACGTTTCGTACCTCTGACTCGATATATGGAAACTCTGAGACGAGACGTTTCCCAACGATAGGCCACCTCTTCCCAGTTACCTGGGCTAGTTTTGCCACTTCAAAAGCCTTGTCCCCAAATGTATTTGCAAGATGTTGAGCCACCTGTGGAATTGAGACAAGGTTAAGAGACTTCACTTTTGGAAGAGAACGCCATCTTGTTAGGAGTCATCCTTGAAAGCTCTCCCCTTGTCTGTGATTCAATAGCCAACCCAAGATGGTATCAAAGGCAAAAAGCCAGCAAGTCCAGAACAATAATAAACATGCAGTCTATAAATAAAAATTTAAAAATTTTAAAAAATGGTCAATAACAGGATTTATAGATAATTTGATGCTCTTTTTTTTAAAAAAAATCCCTTCTTCTAGTGAACTAAGATCTGTACTGAGCTGTTAGAGCAACATATGAAGAATTTTGATTAAGGTAATCTTTTGCCACTGTCTTTCCATAAAGTGTTTGTGTCATCCTCTCCTTGCCTTCTCAATCACCTTTTTTCTTTATCTCATTTCTCTTTTGATTGCTTTGCTGTCCTCAGAGCACTCACCAACCGGCTGTAGTGGGGATTTCCAGACAGAGTCACACCTTGAGAATTTAACTTGCTCCCTATGGTCTCCACTTATGTCACAGTTATGTTTATAGAAATCACCTCCACTCATTTTGGGTGAATTATTCCCCTGCCTCTATTCCAGGGGTGGTCTGGTAGTCCGCAGGCCGGATGCATCACACATAGGCCACGCCTACCCCACTCCGCGAAGGGGGAAAATGTTGCGATACGTCATGTGATAGCAATGTGACGCAGCGAGTTTGACACCTGTGCTCTATTCCATACTATTCAAGAGGATGGAACTTCAGAGCCTTCACAGGCAAACCACAAAGTTCCATTCCATTCATACCACTCAGCCTAGAATTCTGTAGATTTAAGTGGTTCTACTAACCTGAATAAACAACAAACTCACCTCATTTTCAAGTCCATAATCTTGAACCAGGCGGATATAAAGAGTAGGGGTCCAGCCCTCTGCACCCTGCAGGAGCAGCCCTACAGTTTTACAGGGACCGGCCTGAAGGTTATGAGATTTTACTGCAGCATCAATGGTGTCCTGGGCCATTGAGCGATAGGTTGTCCACTTCCCACCTGGGAGTACCAACAAATACAGATAGTGTACAAAGATTGATCCCTTAAGCCTCTATTTAAAAACACACAGACTAAAATTTTAAAGAAAAAGCTCTTAGAATGAAATATTTCTATTGTACAGGAAGACAGACATCTGCAACCCTGACACAACACTACCGTTACTAGATAAAGCTGATGGGATCTGTCGTCCATGTTATTTAGAGGGCATCTGTTTTCCAACTCTTCTTCTAGTGTTTCAGAACTGAGAACCTCAGCAAATGTATCTGACCAGCTTCCTTCATATCACTAAGAAATAATTCTAACAAGAAAGAAAATAATTAGAAGTAACACCCTAGTACCTGCAATAGTCACAAGGCCGCTGTCACTAATATGCACAATGTGATTTCGAGATATGGACTGTGTCTCTTTAGAATTGGGATCTGTCACAAGGGGACGAATCCCACTCCATGCTGCCAGAACATCTCCTCTCCTCACTGTAGTAGAAAACAAAATAAGAAAATAAAAAAAGAAGTCTTGTCAGAAATATCATCTCAGGTTAGGTTTTCAAAATAATATATAATTTAAATGCAGTTAGGTTAGTAAGTTTTAAATTTAAAATGTCCACTTGGAGAAACAATAGTGTCAGTTCCACGAATTTTAATGAGAAAAGGCAAAGTGAAAGAGAGATACAAATTCAGTACAATTCCATCTTTTGATTCAATTAAACAAATACTTAAATGGGAGACAAAAATATAAGAGTTTGGTAATAAAGCTGAGAAACAAGTTTTCTAAGAAAAAAAAAAAGAAGTGCCAGTGAGGTAACTTGAAGTCTGGCCCAAGGAAAGCAAAAACCACGATGTCCTAAATCTCAAAATCTGGCAACCTCAATATTGGGATTCTTAATAAGATTTTCCACAATATTTTTACAACAAGCATTTTTATATGATTCAATCTTGACTCATCCCTGGCTAAGCAATTAATTATATATTTAGCTTTCCTCTACTATTTAGTAATTACACATACAGCTTACTTATGCCAAACGTCACATTCACATAGCTCTGTCAATGAAGATTTGGATGTTAGGTTTATATATAGTTCTTGACACATTTTAATATTTGGGATCTTCTAGCTAATTCAGACCTTGAGAATTCCCCTGATTGTTTTGAATTTATATCCTCATTGTTTGAGACAAGTATTAGCTATACCAGATCACTAACTATTATGAGGAACTCTTGTCAATATCTCAAAAGCTTCTTCACAATTTGTATTTAAATAATTCAAAGAACTAAATATGTTGCATGGAGTAAGTTAATAGTTGCTAACTTAGGGAAATACCATTGTAAATTTTGAATTTGTGAAAATCAACTACAACTTGCTGTCAACATGTATAAACAAAGCACTTTAGCCTCCAGGGAAAAATAAAAATAAACAGTGAATTCTTACAATGTGGAAAATACAATCTGCCTGGCCTGCAACTTATAGGATGATTTTTATGAACTGGTCTGGAATTGTTCATTATTCTATTTGGCCAAAACCTCAGGAAAGAGTATTGTCATCACTCTCTGCAAGCTATTTGTGGGAAGAGGCAGAATTTGTCAGGCATACTTTGCAGTTCAGAAAGGTCAAAAAATTTGAAATTGCTGTTTTTACTCTTTAAATTCTCTTCCTTGGATTTTTTTTTTAAGGACTAAAGTTATCTGGCTTCCTGTAGACCACCTCAAGGGGTCACTGAGATAACAGTAGAGCAGTTTATTTTCACATGTCACTAAGTCAAAAAGAAAGAAAGGCTCATCCATCATTTTACTCTACAGTTTACTTCTTCTAGCTTGTTTCTAGCTACTAATATTTCAGACCAATATAAAAAATACTAATATATTTTTCTTAGGATACGGAAAGAAATATACCATCCAAATTGAAGACGAAAGCGTAATGATATTAAACAAGGACCCACCCAAATTTTCCACCCAAAGAGCCAGGACCAAAAATACATTTTGCTTTTTTTTTTTTAATTTATTTAGTATTATATAATTCTCTAGTTGTGTTTTCATCATTTTTCCCTTCGGTCCTATGAAAAAAAATCCAAGTTGATAGCAAAAAAAAAAAAAGTCTGAAAAATAGCAAGATGCTATTAATGAGGGGTTTTTTCCAGTTCTGTTTGAAGCTGTTTGAATGTTGGAGAAAATTATGAAGGTAGATATTTAAAAAAAGAGTGAGCTTGGATGCAGGAAATCCCTGCTTTGTTGTATTCACTGAGTTACTATGATTTCTCATCTCCTCCTTTCATCTTACCCACAATTAGAGGCTGGCTGTCTCAGACCTACTGTGGTCGATTCCTTAAGCTCACTTTAAAGCAGTGATTGCAATTTCTGTTGCTGGCTGTCCATAGATGGCTTTTGAGTGGCAAGCTGGTGGCCACAATGTCCCCAAGTGGGGGGCAGGGGGCAAGACGTAAACAAAATTTTTACTGCAAATTGAATGAAATCTTGCTTGCTCAAGAACTTAGAGACTATGGGAAGTGCCCTAAGACTGCGACCACCAATTTGAAAAAAGTTGAAAAGTTGAATACGCATAAGAAAAAAAAAAAGAAAGGAAAGAAACATGCAGCTACAGCTGCCGTCACTTTCAAAGACCCTATCACAGCAAATAAAAAGCAAGTATCCAGGGTTTTTTTCTTTATTACTTTCAAAAAATTGACCTCTATGATTAACATATTCATACAATCTTCAAAACGTATGCAATGCTCCCATCCAGCTCAATCAACAGTAAGCAAGTTCTTGTTTTGTCCCAACCCAGAATGGGATCAATCTTTGTGTTTCGTGTCCTTTAATTTTATGTGGAATAGTATAAACTTGTCTGCAGAAGCCCGGTACTGCAATACTAAAAACGGACTATGCCTTGATCCTGTTATTATTGACATCTCTAGAGTATGACCATGACAACATTCCATTCCATGGTGAAAACAGATTCATTTTCTTTTCCTGCTTCCTATTGAGTTATTAATCCATTGAATGAATTGACTCAGAGGCCCCCAAACTTTTGGGCACAAGGGACTAGTTCAATAAGGAGAGGTTTTTCAATGCACTGGAGTGGACATGGTTTCGTGTGCTGCCTGCGACCCACGGATGGGGCTTTGCTTGTTTGTGTGGCCCAGTTTCTGGCATGCCGTGGCCCGGTGCTGGTCCAAGGACTGGAGGTTGGGAACCCCTGAATTAACCCTCACTTCACATAAGCAATCACATAATTCTTTAAAAATAAAACAAATACATAAACACACAAGGCTATTTCTCTCTTATCTCTCTATCATCTATGTGCTGTCTATTCACCATAAATTAAATATGGTAGTCTAAATTACTGTAGTGATCTTCCTTCAGTGGACTAAAAACTCTTACGCAGGCTTTTGTGTGTGAGTGTGCATGTGGGGAGGATTGTTTTAAGGACAGTACTTTCACAAAGGTGTTAACAGAAAAATCAATAATGCCTTGTAAAAATATCCCGAAAGAACAGAAATCTGAGAAATCAATGTTGGATGCCAGCGTGTTTAGCCCACCAAAATGAAGTGCTAATCACTGAAATAAGATACCATATTACATTTATAAATTAATGAAACTAGAAAAAGCAGCATGTGTGACACCATAATTAAACAGCTGGAACACATCCAAGCCTGTGTAAGTTGATAACCCTGCCACTGTCTTTGGCAGCAAAAAGGCAGGTCTGCCGTGAGTTGATACGGCCAGCACAATTGCTAATTCTCTAACAGACAATCTATAAACACAACTAATTACACACGAGGAAAACAGTGCACAGCCCAGGTTGGTTACTTTCAAAAGCATTAAAACGCTCAAGAAGGCTACTTTTGCAGAACTGCCTTGTAAATAATTAAATAAACAAACAAACAAACAAACAAATGCTGCCTTAATCAATTCTCCGAGCTGTAGCTTAGTAGAATCAACCACCTTGCCTGACAAACCTCAGCTCTTTTATTAATTTTTGCAAGCAGGACCTAATGATAATGGGTTTTTCCCCTCCTCCTCCTCCTGTAGACCATTTTCCTTTAATGGCTACAACAATAACAGAACTATCAATTATCCATTTCAAGGAAGAACAAACAAGCAATCTAGAATATTCAGTTTTTATTTATTTATTTTTTTAAAAGGGGGATTGTGAATATGAGTATAAATCTACAAAGGGCAGGTCAGAGTCTGAATCTTTTTAGAGAATTACTTTAAAGAAGCTGGATAATTAAGGAACTTGGTAATGAAATCTGTTCAGGTCTCCCAGTTATCAAATCTCATTCTTGATGGACAACGACTAGAAATTTATTCAGGCCGCATCTCTACTTAAATAAACGAGCAACAAAGTTCAATTTGTTACCTACCAGTTATATCATTCAGAGAGTGAAGGAGGAGAAAGAATGTATTTTATTAAAAAAATACTTTAGAACACAGCAGAAAGGTGTGCTCCTTAAACAAAGCCATTTTTTAAAAAAATGAAAGAATGGCAGGTGAAAGGTAAGTAGTTTTTTTTTAAGGAATGTGATGGGACCACATTTCAAAAAGTTAATAGGGACTAACCTTAATTTACATCTTAATTCAATTAAAATTAGATTTTGCCACGTTGAAAATTAAAGGCTTTTGAGAGTCACATGTTCTTCAAGTTGTGTCATCTTGGTTTAGAATAAAAAGGACATGATAGAAAGCTGCAAATTCTGACTCTTAATAGAAAGAAAACCGAGTTGGTTCATGCAGCGAATTTTCAATGCGGTGGCAGGGCTGAGCTATAGAGTTTAGACATGAAAAATCAGGATTCAGATTCATAAACAAAGCTGTTTACCCTTCACAGAAATGCATAGATATTCTCTGAAGAAGATCCTAATTGTTAAGGAAAGTATCTCCATTGATACTGTGGAAGTATCATAAAGAGAAGGGAAGAACTCCTGCCCGTGTGTGTGTTTATGTGTGTATAATTGGCACCTATTAGCAGGCACCTCCATTTAACACTGTGGAGTTCCAAAGAAAGTCTTATTTTCCAACTTACTGACCTTATTGATTTGTTCAAGTACCACTGTAGGTTCACTGAAGTAATTGCAGAATTTGGCAGGAAAGTCAACTATAAAAATTGGTATATTTAGTCATTCCCATGACAGTACTGAAAAGATTTCCTGGTTTTGTAATAGACAGAATTATACAAAAAAAATATTTGGCATGGGTGGGAGGAGGGAAGAGGAGAACTAGCTTACCTTACAGGTGAAGGATCAAAATATATAATATTTTCTAGGACAAGGGAGGCACTCATGATGCAAATGAACTTCTAAAAGTATGTTTTTAATCTGAGTCACATGTAAAATGAAGCACAATTAGCACAGTGATTCTTCTGTTATCTATTTTGCTCCTGTCTGTTGCCTCAAAAAGTACAACTATGATAAAAACTTTGGGAGGCAGGGATCATGTTGTACACTTCTGCCTTTTTTTTTTTTGCAATATATTTTTTATTTTATTTGTCTTCTGCCTTAAAGAGAGAGAGAAGAATAAAATTACATTTTAATGTCAGTGAAAATTACCTTCAACATCACAGCTAAGATAGTTGCGCACTTCTGTCAAAATGAAGTTGATATCTTCTTCTGTAGGTATCGGGTGATGGGTAACTTCAGTTGCAGTATCGGTAGTGCCAGCAATAGTCATCTTTTGCCATGGCAGGAAGAAAATCACTCGTCCATCACTAGTGGATGGGTCAAGAAGTCCCATATTATCAGGGCTAGAAGAAGCCAACAAAAATATTTTTTTTCTTTTCTTCCCACGTTGTTGGAAAATGTTGCTTTGTAAAAGCTTCATTAAAACAAAATAGCAATGAATACCACCTTACCAAAAAGTGCGCCAGAGACATAGGAAGAATACAGGCAATATTAAAATCATGGATTTGGATCTAATGCAGGTAGTCCCTGACTTATGATACAATGGAGCCCAACCAGTGGTGGGATGCTGCCAGTTTAGCAACCGGTTCGGTGAGTGTGTGCTTTGTGCGCGCGCCGAAAGCGCTTGCACGTTGAAAATGGAGCAATTAGGAGCTCAGCTGCTTACCTTCCAAGTCAGCAATAGTAAGTAGAACAGTAAGTAGAATAGTAAGTAGAATAGTAAGTAGCGGGGGGGGGGGAATCAGCTGTGCCATGTGATTGAGATGAGCTAGAAAGCAAGAAATAAAGGACAGGATAGGGCAGGGGCAGGTCCAGCTGATCTTTAGATACCAGTTCACCTGAACCGGTCCGAACCGACTGAATACCACCTCTGAGCCCAACGTTTATTCATTAAGAGAGAATTTAAGTGAGTTTTGCCCCATTTTACAACTTTTCTTGCCACAGTTGTTAAGGGAATCATTGCAGAGGATAAGTTAGTAATCTGGTTGTTAAGTGAATCTGGCTTCCCCATTGACTCTGCTTGTCAGAAAGTGGCAAAAAGCGATCACATGACCCTGAGGATGTTGCAACGGACATAACTATGAACCAGTTGCCAAGCATCTGAATTTTGATCATGTGACCACGGGGATGCTGCAATGATTGTAACTGTGAAAAACAGTCATAAGTTACTTTTTTCAGTGCTGTTGTAACTTTGAACGGTCACTAAAAGAACTGTTGTTTAGTCAAGGACTACCTGTATTATGTTAACAGGTGTTTTATGCCCAAACTATAGCAAATCTGGGTGCAAGTGTGACAGTCAAGGCAGAAAGGGAGCAACAAGAAGACCTGCGGCACAAGCAGAAGAGTACCTGTAACTCAGGGTGTAGCTCACAGATAAACATACTGTCCTTCAAGGTTCAGAGCTTGCTGACACATCATAGATACATACACATGCGTTCACACACTGAATCTCTTCAGGCTGTACTTCAGGAGTTACAGTGTCACGGCACAGGACACAAATATTCACAAAATTCTCAAGGACAAAATTTCAAGCAAGCATCTGTATTCTGCTCTAATAGTAGATGGGTGGCAATTTCTCTTCCTCCAAATTATTAAAATCCTTCTTGATCATACAAGGCCTTAAGATAAAAACCAGGGATGATATGATGATTATGAGTAATCCGCAGTTAGATTCACAATCGAACACTGGTGAAAACTTAATAATTCAAGTCCTAATTAGGGACCTAAGAATGATTAAGATAGTGCCTAAGGATATAGGCAGTTCCAAGCAAGGTGTGCTTTTTTTGTAAAATTAGGGTATTCAGGTCTGATAAATTCAAAATTTCCAAATGGCAAAGGAGTCTTTTAGTTATTGCTCCAAGGGTTCCAATCATGATTGATGTAACAGTGGATTTCTTTTTTCCATATAATTATTGCTATTTACTGTTATTATTTTTTGCTCCAGGGACAAGGTTAAGGAAAACGAACATTTTCTCAAATAAAATACTCAGAGAATTAGATGAACGGAAATGTATAAATAATATATATTGAAGGTGCACATTAATTGGAAGGAACGCCATTTGGGGCCAGTTATATGTGAGAAATTAATTGGTTTGCTTCTGTGAAAGAGGTATTTAGTAGTAGCATCAAATGGGGAATCAAATGATTAATTCATGATCTAAACTACTTCACTCTGGTTCTGATCTTGGCCAAATCGCTTGTTTTCCATTTTCTTTTAATACTTTGCAACAGAGGCCAGCCAAATGTTTTGAGAAAGGTATCAGCAGGTTAAGAGAGCATCCCGCTGTTTATTCCTATAATGTTTCTAACAGAAATAAGGAACATAAACGCGCACACACACACACACACACACACTTATGAACTATAATTGCACCAATGAGAAAGAGGATTGTTATGCCCCATTTTCTTTCCTAAATATTAGCAAGGCAGCTTTGTTCTCATGTTCTAGCAATAGCAATAAGCACTTAGACTTATATACCGCTTCATAGTTCTTTACAGTCCTCTCTAAGCGGTTTACAGAGTCAGCATATGGCCTTCAACAATCTGGGTCCTCATTTTACCGACCTCGGAAGGATGGAAGGCAAGTAGGACATGCTTGCCCTCCATTCTGGCAGCCTAATTCCATACACAGTGAGGTCCATTTACAGTGTTCCTTCAACAAGAAATTACAATGGAAGCATATGGGCTTCTCTTACTGGACCCAAAGGTTCTCCATTTCCACGAGAAAGGCATAATTTGGGTAGCTAATGGCTAATATCTCTCTCCATGCTTCTTAAGGAAAAGGGGGTTTTAAAACAAAAAGGACTACCTGCCCTAGCAATTCAGCAAAAAATACTTCTTCCACTGGCACAACGCTCTCTCTCGCGCTCTCTCTCTCTCTCTCTCTCCCCCTTCCTCCCTCCCTCCCTTTCCCTTAACCCCGCATTAATACAATTTATTTGAGTATACTGAGTTACATGGATTATAACCTTCAATAGCCATTGCTTACTGAACAGAACTAGCTCTACTATGATGTAGAGAATTAGCTATACCATGACGGTACTAATACAATTTTTAAAGTAGCAATACTGTGGAGTCCTTTGTGTTTTCTGAGTTTGGTTGTTTTCTTGCAGATGTTTCCTCACTCAACTAGCTAACATCATCAGTTCTAGAAGGGACTTGGGTTATACTAAAATCACTTTTATACATTATATACAAGGGAGGGAGTACACCTCCCTCTATGAGGGAGATGGGCCATTCCTAAATATGATATATAAATATATACACCAATAAACAAAATGATTAAAATATTAGAAGTATAAAAATACAGAAAGGTTATATTATTCTTATTCATAGATCCAAATAAAAATTCCATTGCTATTATAGATAATTGTATTTTTTCCTGCATAGGTCTGGGTAACAGAAAAATACACATGAGATGCTCCTCTGAGAGATGACAATTATATACACTTGAAGTCTAACTTCTACACTAAGTCTTTGAGATGATATTTATATATAGCTTAAGGATACATTTGGAAAAGAACAGCTTAAAAAGTAGGTGTCAACATGGACTTGTCCAAGGTAAACTATGGCAGATAAGTAATTACTTTTCAAAATGAAATCACTATTGATTTAAAGAAGCCAGGAAAGTAAGAAATTTAATATACAGGCTCAAACTATTTAAAGAAAAAACTTTTGACAAGTTTCAAAATGAGGTTTCTAAATTGCCTTAAAAGAATCTGAACTGTAGATTGAGTACATTTTTGAAAAGGCTGCTGGGAGATAATTTGCATTTGTTTTGACTGCCACTGATTTAGCTAAAAAGGAGGTAGAACAAGAGAGAAGGGTTAACTTTCATATATTACTGCCTTGCTCACTTTCACTATATTTCATATAACTACCCGGGTTTGGTTGCCAAATAGATTAATTCCAGAATGTAACATGGATGAAATTCTAGACGACAATAATAATATTCACCATTCATCACATAATAGTTACCATTTATTCACTGCTTCAGAAGAATCAAAGAGCTCAACATACAACAAGAAACGGGAGCCACTACCCACCTCTGTATTTCTAAACTACAATTCCTGCCACCAGTACTACTGGCCATGCTGGCTGAGGCTACTGGGAGCAATAGTTCAGCATCTGGAGAACTGTTAGCTCCTTATCCTTTGTATCTCTGTTATCCATACTTCTTTTTAGCATTTCAAGCTAATGACTGATTAGGGAACTGAACGCATAGCTTAGTCTCTGATTGCAGCAATTGCCTCTTTGGATCAAGTGCCTGTTTTTTTTCCATTTTCTGAGAGGCAGAATGACAGTCAATCTAAAAGCAACATCCACTGGATTGAAGTTTAAAATTATTAAGAGATTACATGCTAGCATCGCTGGGGTGAGACAAAGCCATACAGCCACTGCTTAAGTGAAAACATGCATTGGAAGAATAAAATTAATGAGTGCAGAGAGAACACCGGGACTATTAATGAAGAATATAAAATTTTAAAAACCCGATGGGAAATGCTTGCAGTTTATTAACATTAAATTAATTAAATCAAAGGTACATTTATACATAAAATGCCTTTAAAACTATTTATCATTTCCCTCAGATGATGTCAAAGTATTTTTCCAAAGACAGGAGTAACTAATGACATGACGTGCATTTTCTTTAATAAGACTCATACTGGCACCCAAGGTAAGAACCTACTGCTAAATTAATACATACATTTACATTTCATCATTGTATATTTATTCATTTATTTATTATACAGGGACATTCCTTGATTTATCAAATCCATCTCTAGGATGAAATTGGTAGTCTTTACTCAATAGTATTGAGAGTGCCATATCTAGGGAGCGATTGCTTTTGAAAGAAAGTAACCCCAATCATTGATTGATGCTGATCAAAGATGGAGCTAGACAATGAGCATAGGCAGCCCTTGACTTACAACAGCTTAGTGACTGTTTAAAGTTACAACGGCACTGAAAAAAGTAACATGACCCTTTTTCATACTTATGACTGTTGCAACATCCCCATGGTCACGTGATCAAAATTCAAACACATGGCAACACGGTTTGTAGTTTTATGTGTCAACTGCCATGTTCCGGGATCATGGGATCACCTTTTTCCACCTTCTGACAAGCAAAGTCAATGGGGAAATAACAATAGCACTTAAGATTTATATACCGCTTCACAGTGCTTTACAGCCCTAAGAAGTTTACATAGCCAGCCTCTTGCCCCCAACAATCTGGCTCCTCATTTTACCCACCTTGGAAGGATGGAAGGCTGAGTCAACTAGATTTACTTAACAACCATGGTATTATTTTAACAACCACTGCAATTCATTTAACAAATGTGGAAAGAAAAGCCATAAAATGGGGCAAAACTCACTTAACAATTTTCTCACTTAGCAACATAAATTGTGGGCTCCATTGTGGTCGTATGTTGACGATTTCCTGTATATGATAAATAAATAAGCCAATTTACTTGGCTGTTACTGTTCCCACTTATGAACAGACACCTTCTTGATTTTGTTATATAAAACTAGGAGATAAACACCAGCATTAACTATTGCCAGCCTATTTCTTGATAAAACAGACCAACATATTTGTTTTTTATGTGCTATACTGGTAGTCTTTGTCTTATAATCATTTGTTTAGTGATCCTCAAAAAGCACTGAAAAAAGTAACGTATGACCACTTTTCACACCTACAATGGCTGCAGCATCCCCATGGGCATGTGATCAAAATTCGGATGCTTGGCAACCGGTTCATATTTGACATATACAGTTTCCCAGGGTCATGCGATCCCCTTTTGCAGCCTTCTGGTAAGCAAAGTCAATGGGGAACCCAGATTCACTTAACAACCATGTTACTAATTTAACAACTGCAGTGATTCTCTTAACAACTGTGGCAAGAATGCAGCAAAACTCACTTAACAACTGTAACAAAAATTTTAGGCTCAATTGTGGCCATAAGTTAAGAACTACCTGTAGTCCTTTCACCCCTTTTACACAGAACGGTGGCAACTCATTTTTTGGTGTGTGTGTTTGTCTGTGTGTGTGTGTGTGTGTGTGTGTGTGGATGCTGCTGCAGTT
>JANHFL010004172.1:169954-183143 GCA_032468155.1 Oxyrhabdium leporinum
CTGGGGGGTCGCGAGCCCCCTACAAGGAAACGGATGAAGCCACTTTACTCACCGTCCCTCCGAGACGGTTCCGGTCCAAAGACCCCTCTCCACGCTCGAATTCGAAACCTGCCATCGGAACAGCCGACGGAGATCCCGTGCCGCTGCTCTGAAGCCCCGCCCCCTTCTCACAGTTTTACACACTTAAGACCATGGCAGCATCCCCATGGACACGTGATCAAAATTCAGACACTTGGCAATTGATTCATATTTATAACGGTTCCAAAGTCCTGTGTTGTATTAAGATATCTGATTAAAATAAATAAATAAAATGACTCATGAGTAGAAGAACACTGAAGACTTTCAGTGCTCAGAAGAAATGCCACAAAGAGGAGTTGTTCTCCAAAGCACCTGAAGGCAGAACAAGAAGCAACGGGTAGAAACTAATCAAGGAGTGGACCAACCTAGAACTAAGGAGAAATTTCCTGACAGTTAGAACAATTAATCGGTGGAACAACTTGCCTCCAGAAATTGTGGGTATTCCAGAACTGGAGATTTTAAGAAACAACTGGACAGCCATTTGTCTGTAATGGTATAGGATTTGTTGCTTGAACAGGGAGTTGGACTAAAAGATTTCCAAGGTCCCTTCCAAATGTTATTCTGTTATTCTGTCCCAGGGTCATGTGATCACCTTTTGCCACCTTCTGACAAGCTAAGTCAATGGGGAAGCCAGATTCATTTAAAACCATGTTACTAACTTAACAACCACAGAGATTCACTTAAGAAATGTGGCAAGAAAGGTTTTTTATCACTACATATTTTGAGGAAACACAGAGTGGCAAAATCTGTTTGCACCAAAGATGAACAGAATGGTGCCTTAACCACTGGACCAAGCTGCAGAGCCAAGTTTGGTGTAGTGGTTAAGGCACCATGCTAGAAAGCAGGAGACTGTGAGTTCAAGTCTCACCTCAGCTATGAAAAGCCCAGCTGGGTAACTTTGGGCCAATCATTCTCTCTCAACCCAACCTACCTCACAGGGTTGTTGTTGTGGGGAAAATAGGACGAGGAAGGTGTGTTCAATATGTTCACCGCCTTGAATTGTTTGTAATAATAATAAAAGTGGGATACAAACAATAAGGCTCACAAATAAAAATTGGAAGTAGTCAGAGATGGGATTGGAATGACACCAGGTGTGAAACTGTACTTAGACTCTTAGAAGTGTAGCACCAGAGGCCTTACCAGATAA
The DNA here is from genome assembly GCA_032468155.1 of Oxyrhabdium leporinum. Lineage (NCBI taxonomy): Eukaryota > Metazoa > Chordata > Lepidosauria > Squamata > Cyclocoridae > Oxyrhabdium > Oxyrhabdium leporinum. The sequence goes on from JANHFL010004172.1 coordinate 171,180, forward strand.
TGAATTTCGCCTTGAGGGGGAAAGGATGCTGAGGGACAGATCAGAATTAGGATTTACTTGGTTGCGGCGGCTTTTAATTATGTTGTTACCCACTTCTTTTGTATCAGCCTTCAACATGTCACAGACATCTTATTGCAATGTCAGTTAAGTAAATGCAGAGTGTTAAAATGAAAACCAAATGTTGTCAGTGCCAGTTTATGGAAGCCACACTGAAATGTCACTCAGAAAAATGTCATGACAGCTTTTCTGTGTCCATTTTACAATGCTGGGAACAAGTGCAGTGATGTCAGTGTATGTTACTAAAGAGGGGATAATTAACATGTCTTGTGGGTATATATAAGCGCAGACATCTGTGTAAACAAACAAAAAAATTCACACAGGTCAAATGCTGAAACAGGATGGAAGGCAGAAGTAAAATCATAAGTCATGGTCATGTAATTTTTCACTTAGTGACTATCTTGCTTCATGTTAAGAATCAAAATAAGATTGCAAGTTCACCTGCGGTCGCATTATTTTTCCTCTTAGTGATCACACTTCTTAGTGACTGCCCAAATTCCCGGTCCCAACTGTGGTGCTAAGTGAGGAGCTACCTATAGAAAATTATAAAACACCACAGAATGCACACTCATACTAACTCAAATTACAATAAAAAAAGTTACCCATTACACATGTGGTCCTGATTCACCCTACCTGTCCCAAGTTCACTGGAATCAAATGACCCTCACAATCTTGTACAATACAAGCAGAATGGGGACTTCTACCATCTCAGGAGAACAAGATATTCTATAGCATGGGAGCTGTCACCCACAAGATACACCTCTGGGGTTATCATCTTTTTATCCTTACAGGGGGAGGAGACCATGAGCAATTGGGCTGAATGCACAGATGGGGCAGGTTCAGTTTCATGAGACAATCTCGGAAATACTGTAAGCTTGGTGTTAAGCCTTGTAACGTTTTATAAAAATGCTAGAGAAGCCATGATCTGTTGGGTCATCATTTCAGAGATATTTCCTCACTTAGCTAGACAAACAGAATGACCAAGATGGGCAAAAAATCGGCGGGAGTGGAAGGGACTTGCCATTGACTTTCCTTGCGGTAAGGCGGCAGGGATCATTGGACATGATGATCATGTGACTGCAGCTGGCCATAACAGCACGGAGGTGCAGTAGCATTTAAACCAAATTTCAATCCTATGGGGTTCCGAGTCCCAGATTTTGGACGTCTTCTATAAGTGAGCCCATCTGAGCTACATTGATTCAAAAATTATTGCTCTATAATGCATTTGTTCCAACTGAAGGTTACAAACATTCATACTGACACAATTTGTATAATTTTGAGTTAGCAAGGACCATACGATTTTTCTCACATACCAGTACCTATCTTTGGTTAACTGTTTTAAACTACTGGATGAAAGATGAGATATAGAGTGTTAACAAATAAAGGGAGATAAACATAAACAAACAGATTCTAACAGGCAGTTGCATTTTGTTCAGTTCAAATTGACCAGAAGAGTTTTGGTTTTTTTTCTAAAAAGTAGAACTAGTCAACAGTTTTATAAACTATTCTCTGTTTTATAGAGTAGAATTTCAAGAAAATTCTACCTTACATGATCTTGTCTAAACCAACTTGGATTATGATCCCAGGTATTAAAATAGACTGGAGACAATACATCAGAGATATATGGAAAAGGCAGAATTACTTTCCATGAAACAAGGTGACTTTATCACTCACCAGAAATATGTGGTAGTTTTTAAATAAATAATGAGAAAGTTTTATTCACTGTACAGAGAAAAAGCTAGCACACTACAAATACACAGCAGAATAGTTATAGTATTTTACTTATAAAACATGCACTTCCAAGGAAATCATAGCCCACAAAGATCCAAAATAATAAATAAATTTAGATAACAGAGACTAGAAGCACTTATTGCAATATTGTAGAAAATTTTTTGATCTGGGTGGAATACAGCTAATTACAGCAGACCTAAGAGCCAAAACCAAGAGCTGCTTCCTGCTTTTACTTTAATCTGTCACGAGCACCCTAATGCTGCATTGTCATTTCCCACAGCAAATATTATGTATGGCCACCAGCTTCTCATACTTAAACACCCCAGGGTACTCCAGGGCAATGAGAATGAAAAGCACATGTACGAAGATTGTTATTGACATTTGTCTGCCATTAATTTATGCTTGCTGTCTGATGGTATTAGCAATATACCCTATTTATTCATCAGGAAATTCTGACTACAGTTTTGAACACACACACACACACACACCCCAAAATAATCTTGCTGTGCTCTTTCTAGCCCGTCAAACTGGGATTACCAACTTTGACTGAAACCACACTGGGAGATTTCCCTATTCCTACCAAAAATGTGCTAGCGTGGCATGCTTGTAACTCTATGTGCATATACTGCACGTCTCTCAAAAAGGAATGGGGTAAAAATGATTTAATAATCATTAATATTAATTTAATAAATATTAATTATTCTACTCTAATACTAATTAAACTCTATTTTTTTAAAATTAACTCATCTCACATGAACTACCATTCTCTGTCTCACACACAAGCCACTCTTACATACAAAAACACAGAAGTGTATACGTACAGTCCTCCTTCCTTCCGAAAGGAGCAGCAATTCTCTCCCTTCTCCCCCCACCAAAATGTGTGTGTGTATAAAAAAGCAGGATGGTTAAAAGAAGAGTCAGTTATACTGGGAAAGAAGAAAAACTACAGAAATTGTGTTCAGAGGCTTCAAACGAGGTTAAATTAACCAGAAGAGACCATTTGGCATAATGGGTAGGGTATCAAGACTAGAAACTAGGAAACAATAAGTTTTAGTCCCACCTGAGGCAGGAAGCTGGGTGTCCTTGGGCCAAACCACTTCTGAAATCTTGCTAAGAATACTTTAGGGTCTACAACAACATTGACTTGAAGGCATGCATGTGCATATATGCATAAATATCACCGAGCAAGCAGCCCTTTCTATGAGAGCTGATGTTCCAGCTACTTTTAAAAGGCATTCACTTAATGTCTCCAGTTACTTGCACCTCCACCACTGCTTGTTTTTCGTACAGATAGCCCTCGTTTAGTGACTGCCTCTTTCAATGACTGTTCGCAATGATGACAGTAATGAAAAAGTAACTTCTCAGCCAATCCTCACATTTAACAACCTTTGTAGATCTGTACAGCAAAGGAAAGCTGAAGTAAGATCCTAAGCACAGTCGCGGGTTCCCTTAGTGACTGCTTTGCTTACAGATTGAGTTGCCAGTTCCAATTATGGTTACGAAATAAAAACTACCTGTAGTAACTTCTATTCTTCTCAGTAATTATAAGGCAAATTTCCCCACATTGTGGGCAAGTGTAGGAAAACACCACTCAGCTTTTCATCCAGAAACTCAAACATTAATGCAGGTGGTTGGACTGGAAGACCTCCAAGGTCTCTTCCAACAGACACACTCAAATGATGCCTCCTGCATATAAAGAAGAAAGAAAATGGCCCTGAATTAAGCTGCCAGGGAGGTCCTAAGTTTATGGGAGGAAGGTGCTTCTTGTAAAAGTACACCAAAGATAATCCTCCTGGGTTCAACAGGCACCTAATGTTTTATAGGTTGGTTATTCTTTATAAAGTCTTTGGCCAAGATCCTGAACAATGAAGAAGCTCCTTTCTAACAGGCTCCTAATTGGATTACAAGTACGTCTTGACCTATGACCAAAACGGGGCCCGAAAATTCCTCATTAAGTGGTGCCATCTTTAATTGAGGCACTGTGCACCTGATTTTACCACCTTTTTGCCATTCACTGAGCGAATCACTCCCAGTTGTTAAGTGAGACATCACATGACCACAACTTGAACCCTCCTGCTGGCTTTCCCACTGACTTTGATTGCCAGAAGCCAGCTGGAAAGATCACAAAGGCAATCACATGGCTGCAGAAGGCCACAACTGTCATAAGTACGAGCTGGTTGCCAAGCACCCAGACTGAGATCATGTGACTGCAGGGATGCTGTTACAGTCATAAGTAACAGGACTGGTTGTAAGTCACTTTTTTCAGTGCCATCATAACTTTAAACGGTTACTAGGTGAATGTTAAGCAAGAACTATCTATAAATCTATCCTAAAAAAATGTGAAATACAATTATGAAACATGTCCTGAATACAGTATTTTACACTGTCTTGTGGTACTCCAAATCCTTATTAAAACAATTCTACTTGATTTTATATTAGCTGGAATAGCCTTCAAAATATAAATCCCAATTTAAACCAACAAACACAGAACTACCTGGAAAATGTACTGAGTACCGGCCCCTTTCAATGGACAGATGTTCTAAGGCAGCTTTTATAACCTTTGCAACTCCAGTTATTTTATTCCCTACAAATAGATTTCAATCAAAACACTTCTACAACAACCAAGTACAACCTACTGAAGAGAAAGAAAGGGGTGGGAGGGCTCATAAACCCAATTCTGTACTGTTGCCTTTAAAATCCAATGTAATCTATTCTTTCATTACACATAGTGGAGGAATTAACATCATAGAATTTACTTTTTACTATCACAGACATGGAAGCTTCACTTTTTTGCAACAACCTTCTCTCCCTCTTTAAAGCAATATCCATGCACCATTATCATTACTTCATGGAACAAGATCCATATTAACTAACGGCCTGCTATTAAATTCACACAAACCTCACACATATAAATTATATGCTTCAATGCAATCTTTTCTCTTACTACCCCATGGCATACTGGGGAATACTAAGGGAGTTTGCAGGATAATGCTCAAATAACGTCAAGAATAATCCTGTATTTTTAAGGACAGCATGGGACCTGGAACACACCTTCACTTTAGGTTTCCCTCTGTAAGAATCAACATTTGATTCCCAAGCCAAAACACATCAACAAAATAAAGCAAAATCTGGACATTTTATCCAGATCCTCATAAATTTGCTGCCTTAAACTCAGACCACGCAAATAGATGAATCTAGCCAGTCAGCGAGCAAAGCCAATTTAATCTGTGGCTCCCCTGAGGTAAATGTAGATCACAGTCCTGCCCCCACCTCCAATTCAGCCATAATCCCTGGTTCCTGGAGGTTAAAAAAAAGCACTGAAGTGAGGAAAATTCTGCAGTAGGATATAATGATCCAAAATGACAGGGACAATAATGACAATGAATTTCATGTCTCCCAGTCATGTGCTGGGAATGCTTGACTGGGCTGACTTATACAATTAAATTGTTACAGGTACAGCAGGAGATGCAGCTATCATCTGCAAGCGTTTGGGGACGGTGCCTCCAGCAACCAAAGTGCTATCAAATGCACAGCCAACCTTTTGTTACAAGCAAACTAGGCATCTACTGGTCCGTTTATGTGTGGAGCAGTGCCCTGCAATTGGGGAGGCAGGGAGAAGGTGGGAGAGTAAGTAGCCAGTAAACACACACCAAACTTTTAAGGAGTACTACTACAGCCGCAGAAATTTATTTGATAACCTTAAGAAGACATTGCAGAGCTGGATAAGCAAGAAGCCTTACAGCAGGGATATCCAACTCTGGCAACTTTTAAAACTTGTGGACTTCAACTCCCATCATTCCCCAGTCAGCCATCATCTTCTTTTAACGACCCTGTAATTCCTTGTGGGGTGGAGTCTGGGCAACTGAATGGAGCTGAGTGTTTAATGTCTGGATGCCCTTCTTGTTGCCAATGCAGAGTTTTGCTCAGCAGATATATTCTCATTGTGCCCAGAGAGAAAAATATCTGCCTCTACCTATGATCCTGATTGTGACACGAGAGCTCCACCTCTAGGCCACCGCACCACTATTCCCCAGTCAGCCACGCTGGTGGGAAATTCTGGGAGTTGAAATCCACAAGTCTTAAAGTTGCCAAGGTTGGACATCTTTTCCTTATAGTATCCTTGCTACAGAGCACAAAAGAGCAATTAAAACAACACACTGATTAAAAGATAATTCCAAGCCAAGGGGCTGAAAACTTTGCCTCTGTCTACTCCGATGAAATCACAGCCATGTACACTTTGGTTCTCAGGAGCCACAAAACAAAACAATCTTTACAAATACAACTCTTGAACAGCTTACCCATTTTATTGCCTTGTGTCTGCACAATTAATAAAATCACTTGCAATTCATCAGAACGGTGAGGTTCTTCCTGCTCTCTGAGCTTGTGGTTTTCTTGGAACCATTTCATTACCAAACTAGATAATATCATCAGTGCAAACAGTTTGGTGATGAAATGTCTGCAAGAAAAGCACCAGGCTCAGAGAGCACCAAGGACGTCTCCCCTTGAACGCTGAGCTACAAATATTCTCTTTTATCAGATTCATCAGGACATTTCCTTCTATTCACATGAGATTGTAGTATAAAAACTCCTTTAATTAAAATTAATTGCTCTGGAATGCAGTACCAAATCAGCTTCCTATAATTTTTTTTACTGCAAGTGAGTGCAAGTTTTGTGTAGAGATTTTTCAGTTTATAGGAATGATTCAGAAATAATTTTGAGTCTCAGGACTGCCTTTAACTACCCTTAATAGTTTCCTCTCTTTGCTCCTTGCCCCCCATGGATTTCTACTGATATAAGAGGTTGTCATAATTCTATTGTGATGTACATGCTGGGTTTCACCTGTGAGAAACCTTTACAATAGCAGTTTAAAATAAGTGCATGAAGTTTTACAACTGCCTAAATATAAAACTGGGCTGGACCTCAATCGAACACCTCAAGTCTCTCAAAATTATAAACTAGTCAAAAATGAATTATAAACCTGTAATTTCTCATAATTCAGCACACACTGAAAAAAGAGCCATAGGAGTCTAAGAGAAATTGGGTTCCTATCCAGTTGTTGACAGCTTAATGAACGTTCTACATTTTTCTCACTGATTTCTTTATGCTTCACCCTTCCTCTACATTAAAATAAAATCTCATAAAATTTACAGTAGGAAAAAAAATATCCTTTTTGAAACAAAGTCACTTTATATTTCCACAGATCTTAATTGGCTTTCTCCAATTCTAAATACTGTCAACACGAAGTGCTTACATGTATCCCTAAACTTGTGTTATCTCTATCGGATGTTTTTTATTCTTACTTAATTAACAAATGTAGGATAACTTCAAAATAACTTCTCTGTAATACAATTTATGAATGATTGTTTGATAGGACCTATAGGCACTAAGAAATTTCAAATCAGACAATACTTCTGTTTACATAGCAATCTGTTTGATGAGATCCTACAAGGGGGTTATGAAGTCCTTTGGTATACATTTGAAAAATAAACAAATAAACGTGTGTATCCAATCAATCATGGCTGATAAAAAAAAAGGCATCAGAGTTAGTAATTGGAAGAGAAACCACCAGAAATTCTAGGGCTGCATACTAAAATGGAAGGTAGAAAGAAACATCCCAGAAAAAGGTAGGCCAAAAACCACCTAAATAATCTTGCAAAATAACATCAACCCGTACATGGACATCACTGGGAAGTTACTAGAATTCAGACTTGAATTGAAGGAGGATTTATTTAAGACATAATGGAAAAAAGATCTGTCAAACTTTAAATGTACCTACAATTCAAGGAAAACCTTTAAAATTTCACTACATTTACTACATGTAAAACGTTTACCACATTTAATGTCAAGAAAAATGAGCCTGAATTTAAGGCAATGTCTAACTCCCCCTTGTCTCTCCCTCAAAAAAGATCACATTGGGAAGAAAGTCTTCTGCCCACATTTAAATCTCCAAATGTTCTTTGATAATGCTTAATTTAAAACAGAGTTCCCCAGTTGCTGGCTCTGCAAATTGGGTGGGGCGGGAGGAAGAGGGGATGGTTCTGCGTGAGCAACAGGCAAGCACATAGGTGCACGCAGTTCCATTGGCCTGCTGCTTGCACAAGGGGGGATATGCATGTGCATCTTCCAGAGACCTGGTTTTGAACAGCTCACGGCTCGGAAGTGGGCCGTGGCCAAGGGTTTGGGGACCCCTGTTTTAAAACAAAGAGAATCACTAAGAAAAAAAGCTGTACAGGGTCCTATATGGTACCTTTAAAAAATGGCTTCCCCAGTTTTAATAAAGGGAAAGTTGGTTATGAGAAATCTTAGTCTAGCTTTTCCGTCGTCCCCGTTTTCATTTTTCTTGAGATGCATAAAGGAAAATGACAGATCATTGCTTAGATAGCAGCCGCATTTCTCCTGCAAAATGTTGCCTTTTTTTTTGCTATTCACGAGTATCCAAATACTAACAAAGGCTAAATGAAGCTGACATGTACCCTTAAGAAACAAAGTTGCAAGTTGTAGCTTCAAAGGAAACCTTGAATAAGTAGGACACATTGTGTACAGCTAGGCTAACATCCAACATATGCTTTGTTTTCCTGATGCTGCGACAGAGCATGAATAGCCGCTGGTAAAGTTTGTGATTTGCACTGGCTGGTATAGCCAACATTTATAATGTCTCCTTTTTTTTGCCTGTATAAACTTAAAATGGAATTAAGAAAGCTTGGAGCAACAACATGTGATAGAAAATGAACGCTCTGATATATCACTGCTTGGACAAATTGCTATGAAATTACCGGTAGAAGAAATGAAGGAATGAAAATCAAAGCCTAGTTTCATGATAACATTTTTCCCTTTTGATTAAAGTGGGGAGGGAGGGAGAAATAAAATACATGTATGAACTTGGTTGTACCAGTACAAAAGTACAGATATGGTACCAATAAAGAAGAATATTTGTAGGTTAGGGTTGAAACAAGGGGTCCTTAGTACTCTTTGAAGCTTGCTTGTTTTCTTGAGGACATTTCATTAGCCAAACTAGGTAACATCATCAGTGCTAGTAAGGAGTGGGGTTTGCTCTCAGTTTATATTCTAGAGTTTGCCCTGTCAGTGCTGGTGGGGATGGTCTTAGTAATTCTTTGCTTGGGCTGCTTGCCCTTGGCTTCTTCGGCAGTTTCTTGATTGGGGCATTGTTTACTTGATCGTTGGACTGATGTTAACCTTGGAGTAAATCTATGCTGATCTGGGTGCTCATTGCTGGTGGAGAGGTGCTTGGGTCTTTTTATGCCTTTTTGGGCTGGATGAGTCTTTTTTGCATAGTCTATAGATATTGTGATTGTCCATGTGTCTTCTAGCAATTTCCTGATGTTTTTGGACTTGGCTTAGACTAGGATGGTCACATTTTTCCAATTGAAACTATGGGTGAATCTGTCCATATGTTGTCTTTATAGTTGTACATCAGCACTACTGCTTGCAACCAGCTGGGTGCTGCCAAGGCACCAGGTCTAGCTTCTTCAAATAGATCAAAGGAGTATACAGGAGTAAAATGGCACTTCATCATTATATACAAATTGAAAGCACCATCTTCACGCTCAGAGATCAGAAACTATGTAGCACTGGGCAAAAACCATCTTCTGTCGGTAAGATTTATATTACGTGCAAACTTACATCAAAAATGGTGGTCTTGTCAACCCATAAGGCTTTACTTATTTGCCCTTAAACCATTCTAAAACTGCACAGCTTTCTGTGGAAGGGAGAAAGGAAGAACTGTGTATCATCCATTTACTGAGTACTTTTTAGGCAAAATCACTGGAAGTTTTTTCCTCAATGATTTTCACAAACATTAAAAGATACTTGGAAAAGTTATCTTGTACTGTAATTTAATGGTCCTAAGAATCCCACATCTTTCCCTCAAAAAAATGGAGATGTTTTGAACCTCATAATTCTCAATTCTGGTCTAAAGATGCAGTTCATTACCAGTTAAACATTCAAGAAAACTAACTTTCCATCTCTTCCAAATCCCAACTGGATTTATCAACCAGAGTTAATAAGACTGTTTTTCTTCCAAAGGCCACATTGGAATGAACTTAAATCTAATTGAAAAACAAGATTTCCCAGGATCCAATCAACGGGTAACTTAGAGATAGAAATGTTTTTTCTCTGGTGAGAGCGGTCTATCAGGGCAACCTGGTCTACCCAATTATGGGGATGGAGCATACTGCTTCTGCTTTTGCCTTTCAGCCCCTATCCAGGAGCCTTCGCTGGCAGTCCCTTTCGTGACAAAATATTTTTGTGTTGAATTTATGCTTTACTGACAAAGAAATAAAGGGAGACTTGTATAGATCTATTTCAAGCTATTTAGCTCTCGTCAGCTAACAAGAGATGAAAGGTTATCTAAAGATGAATTCATTGAAATGTGAAGTTCTGTTTTGTCTTCTACTTTCTGGAGAAGATTTTATGTTACTTTTCTAAAGAAAAAAAACAAATTTTTGTTAGTGGGGCTGCATAGCAAGTGGTCCTATATTTTAAGCTTGAGCATTTTCAGTTTGTCAGAACTGATCTAAGGCTTCCACTGGATGTGACTTATGCGATGAATGGTATGTGCCATTAAGCAGAAATTAAGAATATGGCATCAAAAAGAATATCCTACAAGAATTATACTAATAGTTGGCCTCCAGGAGTGACTGGGAAAGGAAGTGAAATGGGGCAGGAAGCATTTTTGCAATAATAAACTGCCTGCCTGATTCGGCTTTGTTCAATTGCCTGCCATATTCAGCTGTGCTAGACTAATATATATTTTCCACTTCATGAATCCAGGATCACTTCTATTTACCCTGTTACTGGACGTGACACAGAGCTTTTTGAAAACGGGAATGTAATTAAAAAAAAATGGACTACTAGCTAAGATTCTTTCTGCTGGAAATGCCAAGGACTGAACTCGGGACCTTTGGAGTGAGTTACGTTTCTTTCCCCAATATTGGTGGCTATATTACTTTACCAAGAAAGCATGTCTTGACTATACCTCTATCTTTAAGCAGGCTCAGAAAACTTTTCTGAAGCTCTGAAGTTTAAGAAATAGAACACCAAATCTTTAATTTTTTGCTCTTCTCTAGCCCTCTCTGCTTGCAAATCAGCTAAATTTATCAGCACCGAGCCTTTAGCTATTTGATTAAAACTGAATCTCAAAATAGACTTTTAGTTCCCCATTATAGTAAACTTGCACATTCTTAGGAAAAGCCTAAAAAGAAGAATATCAGAGTATTTCTGGTGTCCAAATTCATATGTTTTTCCTTGAGAAACAAGATGCAAGGCAGAACACAAAGTGAGAAACACATTAATGGTACTTCTTCACCAGTGAATTAAAATTCTGTCTACTAGTCCTTGAGTCAGCCGAAAGAACACTGGCTTTAAATGTGATGGCTCCACCAGCAATCCTTATCCTGCCAAAGGCATACTGTCAATTATCCAGAACATGTTAAAGATAAGGTTTTGAATATCCCCTCCCAGCTTTGTTTCACTCTTACAAATTCACCAGCTATTAGGAGACCATCCACTAGTCCTTTTCCTTGGGTTGGGATAGGACTGGGAGAGGCAACATGATTTACTAGGTGGCTAGTCCTCCCTGTCAGCTGAAAGGTTTCTTTGGATGCAGATTTAGCATTATTTCAGAAAAACGTAGGGCTCTTCCCACTTTCTAGGGCAGCCCTGGGCTTTATGGCCCCCAAGCTACATCTGGCCCTTTGGCAGTCTCTGTCTGGCCTGTACGATTGCTTTTATTTTGAAGGCGACTGCTATTATTTTTTCAACTTACATATGGGCATATGTGCATGGTTACACGTTTTCACAACCCTATTGGTTCAGCCCTCCATAACAGTCTCAGTTTCTCTTCCCAGTGGCCTGTTGGGAAAATCAATTGCCCACCACAGCTCTAGGGGGTCATCTGACTGCTTCACGAGGGTAAAGCACAACAGACTGTATCTATGTGAAAAGACAACTGAAGGCAAGCTTTAAATATGGCTTCAGGATTGGATGATGGCAAAGCTGCTACAGACTATTTATGATGTAGTATATTCTAATGCTCACTGAATACCACTGCAATCTACCAGAAGTTCAATTCATAGTTCATAGAGCCTAGGTGGTGCAGTGGTTAGAGTGTTGAACTGCAGGCCACTTCTGCTGATTCAATCTAGCGGTTCAAATCCC
>JANHFL010004172.1:196033-207147 GCA_032468155.1 Oxyrhabdium leporinum
TAATAACAACCCCCCCCCAAAAAAAAAACAAACACCTGTGTATGTAAAAATAGAATGGACTATAAAACTTGAAATTAAAAATATAATAGTTAGTACTTTATTTTCCAGATCATGTCAACACTTTTTATACGGCCAAAAACACAGAGGTGATTACTAGCTAATTAAAAGAAGTCATTATAATCCAGAGCTGGCAAACACAGAAAAGTAGACTAAAATATACTGGTACAAATCAAAAATGGTTCAGAATTTTTTTCTTACATTTTTTCTACAATAACAGTTTTTAAAAATATAACAAAACTATATTTTGTTCAGCTATGGTTCACTGAATGTAAGTCGACTGATTTTTTTTCCACAACATACTGACAAATGCAATGATCTTAGGTAAATGAAACATATGATTCCAATGATTTAAAAAAGGTAAATTGTCCCTCACATTTCATAGTCAAAATAAATCTCTGGACCTGGGGTTCTATATATGCCATTCATAATATCTGCACTAGTTGAGAGATCTTGAGGTTTTAGTGAAGAAGAAATAGATCCGATAATCTAAAGACAACACCCGATTTAATTTTTCTCATTCAAAAGTGACTTTCCTCTTCTTTTTCATTTACTCTTCCTACCCTGCCTAGTTATCCTTATCAATAAATGTCAATATAGGAAATTTATTTGTTTATTATGTCAGCATTACCATTACACATACAAGTAGTTCTCGACTTACAACTGTTCATTTAGTGACCATTCAAAGTTACAATGGCACTGAAAAAAAGTCTTATGACCATTTTTCATACTTATGACCGTTGCCATGGTCACATGATTTACATTCAGACGCTTGACAATTAATTCACATTTATTATGGTTGCAGTACCCCAGGGTCATGTGATCCCCTTTTGTGACTTTCTGACAAGCAAAGTCAATGGGGAAACCAGACTCACTTAACAACCGTGTTACTAATTTAAGAACTGCAATGATTCACTTAACAAATGTGGGAAGAAAAGTTGTAAAATGGGGCAAAACTCACTTAACAAATTTCTCACTGAGCACACATAAATTTTGGGCTCAAATATGGCCATAAGTTGAGGACTACCTGTACTGCAAGTTTTGGCTAGTTAGGAATTATGGGAATTTTAAAAAGACGATTCACAATTAGGAAGGCAGAAGTTCTTTAGGACTTAATGCAAAGTGGCTTAGCAAAGAATAGCCCTAAAATAGGCCCTATCATGAAGCACAAGCTGCCCAAACAGCTAAGATGAAATGGATATATTGGACAATGACATTAAAAATCAACAAAATAGAAGAAAGCCCAGCAAGTCAAAGAGATAATCTCAAATGCTCAAATTACATTCATTTCATCTTTTAAACAAAAGGCACTTTGTTGAATTCTCCATGCTTAGAAACTATGCTTCTGGAATATCAAAAAGGCATGAGCCTCTTAAGTTTTCAGAACTGAGAACTGTGATGTTCGCAACTTATCTCTATCATGATCCAAGACATCATTTTAAAATGCCCCAGGCCTATCACAGGCATTATATTGGATTGAATGACAAAGGTAAGAGAGGGAGGGAGGGAGCTCTTATGGCTGCAGCAATTAAATCCCAACTCTGTTAATCTTTTTTTAAACACTGTATTACAAATAAAAAGCCCCCAAACCTGTAAATATAATTTAAAAGACTCAATAAATAATACAAACCAACTACAATAAATGTGAAAAAAATGCAATAAAAATAAAAGTAGAAAAAAAAGCAAAAGGAAAAGGAACAAGTTTAGATAGAATGAATCTACTTTTAATGTAAACACATATTCCTAACTCTGGGACATATGAATGCCTAGACACAACAAAAGTGACCTTCTATAGTGACATGAATTGCTTACCTCTTGTAACAGCGTCTAGGGCACAACCACTGCCTGTGGCACCGCCACCTATGATAAGAACATCAAATACTGAGGTTTCTCTCAAAGACTGGAAATGATTCTCTCTAGTCGGAAGGGACTTCAGTATTGGTACAAGTTTACATTCTGAAGCATCCACAGTTGCAAGATGACTCTGCAAAAATAAAATGTCAAGAAGGGAGGGAGAGAGGGGGGGGGAGGGAGGAAGGAAGGAAATTGGGCATAATTTAATATTGATTTATAAAGAGCAGCACTATTTGCCCAAAATCCTTGCCTACTAGTCATTAGTAACAACACAAAAGATTCATGTTAGAATAGTATTGAAATAAAATAATTCCCAAACATTATTACAATATTATTATTATCATCATCATTATTCAGTATCCCAGCATGCCCATTATTTTTCCTTAAACCACACAAGAGTTTTTTATGAAAGTGTCTTTAAATACAAATCAATAGAAGTCATAACTCTAGTTATTAACTGAAAAATCTCTATTACAAATACTATCACTACAGTATGATATAATGTTTTTAGAATTGCTTTGTCATCAAACATAAATCTATATTTAAAAACAATACCGTAAGCACTCCATAAAAACACACAATTTTTACAACCATGAAGCCCATTTATTTCACTAATCTGGCAGATACCAAACTAAAAAAGCTATGTGTGCTATTTCTATATTTTTAAGTGAAGTGCATAGCCTTAACTCCAAAGGGTTCGCTAGAAACCCTGGATCATGTTTTTTACCTCATCCTTTTATTAAGAATGCTATAATTTAATTTGGAATATATTTTCCACATTCTTCCAAAATGGTAGAAAACAGAAAAATGTATTATGAAAAGATATTGTATCTTTGCTGACTATTTGCTGATTAAATTTTGCTAACTATTTGCCAAGCTACAGATTTTGAAATGGTCCAATCTGTTTTTTTAATCCTATATACTGAATATGATATCAAGCATAGAGAAGGTTATTAAAAAATATTGGGAACAGGTGGTAAAACACATTTCTGGAACATTAAGAGATCCAGATTACCAAGCCAACTGATCCTTCTGATACTGTTTTCCTATAATACCATATGAAGAACAACATTCACTTGTAGAAGAAAATAAGTCACAAAGCTTTAACTGTAGAAATAATACTTTCTTGGGAGTAAATCTCACTGCATAGAATGGAATTGACTTCCCACTGCATTCTACTGTGGAATTTTATCAATATTAACTAGGAAGAGGCCCATTATAAAGGAGGGGAAATTCTGCATGTTCTGATACCCCAATCGAAATGGAATATTCAAAGAAAAAGGACTCTTTGATTTTTTTAAAACCCCAACTCACAGAATAAACCATAATTGATTTGTTGATATGCCAGAACCGAACAAGTTATCCTAAGGATTTGCTGAATATATGAAACCAATCTGTTTTTGCCTTCTTCTATAGGAGATCCCACTCTAATTGCAGCATCTTTACAATAATAGCACAGCTGAGTATTAGCACTAAGAAAACCTTTGGAAAGACTATGAGTCTTAAGTTAATTCAACCTCTGCCAAACTGCATCTCCAAATATATTGCACTGTGGGGAATGCTGATATAGCTATAGCTAATCTCCTCATGACGATAGCAAGAAGGACATGGTTGCTGGTCTTGAAGATCTGTATTAATGGAAAGGCTCATGATTTGCGTACTATGTTCATAATAATTGTCAATGTGACTCAAAAATTACATCTCCCATATGATGTTTCCATTCTATTCTACAGTCTCTTTATAAAGGACTGGTTATTATTATTCTCAAATTGATATTTACATTTTATCCATGAAAGGATATTTACATATTTTCTGTCTGATTATTCTCTAACTTCAGAGAAGTGGTAATTGCCTTCTAACCCATTTTCATCACTGATAAAAACCAAAGTCCAGATATTGTGCACTTTATTTCAAACCCTTATTTTGGTCCAGAAGTTCTGAAACTTATTATCCTTCCATAGGTTTTCAACTAATACCAATCAGTAAGAAAGATTCCAAAGGATTTGGGAGGCTGTAGGCTAAAACATGTAGAACCCAACAGGGTTTTCTTATCCCCAAATTAAGGATTCTGGCATATTTCTTCTTTCTTAGGCAGGATTCTATGACAGGATGTGATCATTCAGAAGGAAGCAATAGGTTCCTAGCGAGAGGGAAGGACTAAACTCCATGACTCTTATGAATAATTGGAGCTCATGAAAGAGGGTTTGAGTTTTGGATAACATGTGTACAAGCCATCCTTCAGAGTACTAATGGCAGGAAAGACGATAACTACCAGTTTATAGTAAACCCCATCAGGATTCAATCAGGATCTTTCAAAGAAAAGCTTTAAGATGTCCATAAGAAACTCTGAAGTTAACAAGGATCAGTCCAAAGGAATAGAGTGCAGAGAAGAAGAATAGGATACAGTACATAGAGAATACAAAGTCAGAAATCAAAGGCAACTCTCAGGCAAATGTCTGCAGAAAAATCTATAAGATTTAGAAAAAATGATGTCAGTGAAATATTTAAAGCAATTGGAAAATAACTGAATTGAACTTCCACACTACTTGCAAACAATTGACAATGTGACATAACTTCTATCTAGAAGCAAGATCAAAATAAAGTTTGTATTCAAAACTTGCTACTTCTAACTATGGTATGAAACACATTTATACCTTAGACTATGGTAGAAGGCTCACGTGCTTTGAAAAGGTTTCAGAAGAGAGACTTCAAAATGTGTAATATAAGTGCAGCATCTCCTTAAATCAACCACGTTTTTTTAAGCCTCTGCTTAAAAGACTAGCTGCTTTAAAGACTATGGTGCTTATATACAACAGAACCTATCTTCCAAATCATTTTTGAAAGATGCGCAACCATATAAGGAGTTTTATTTTTTACCACATCTGCACTATTCTACACTTGTAAGTATATGGACTAAGGAAAGCCAGTCTAGTCCAGTGGTTAAAGCACCAGGCTAGAAATCAGGAGACTGTGAGTTTTAGACCTGCCTTACGCCTGAGAGCCAGCTGGGTGACATTAGGCCAGTCACTCTCAGCCTACCAGTCGGTTAGTCAATTCCTGCCAAAACCAATGGATTAAAAAAAAAAAAGCACGCCGTGAACTTATGGGGAAAATCTAGGAAGAAAAAAGAAATAAAAAGTATACTGACTAAGATCTTGCTTGCTGTGATTTTTTTTTACAAAAGACAATTGAAATTATTACATATAAAAAGCTAACAGCCTACAAAAGAATTATGAGACTGCAAACTAGCAACAATTAGCACTAGCTACTGTGGGAGTGTGCAATCTAATATTAGAGATGTAAAAATACATTTTTAGTTTTCTGGGTCTTAATATAATTGTATTGCTTTTAGATGCTGAATACACATTCTGAAAATGTGCTTTCTCTGTCTTAATTAAAACAAGCTGCCATTTTATGGCTATAAGGATATATCCTGAACAAATTTGCAAAAGTCAGTGTGTGATCACAGAACACATTTTATTTCGAGAAGATGTATGCAAAAGTCAAACATGAGTTATATGTATCCAATGTATTTCTATATATTATTTATTTCTATGATTCACTGTAAATTCATATTTTATTTTGAAGCAAACTCTGAAAAAAGTGAAAGAAATTCTTAACTAGGCAATCACATGTATATTCAGAAGTCAGCCCAAGAAAGCACAGGCATACTTCTGCTAAATGGGTCAAGTCCACACCCTCAATCTTCTATTATTGTCCGAGTGTTGTTTCTGTCATATACACAGCAGCGAAACAAACACGGAATGTTTACATTACATTTTTAGATCAATCTCTATGCTGAATTTCAGCAATTGAAAGCAATTATGAAGGTTAATACTAAAAATAATCTAAGAGTAAAAATATTTTAGAAAGAACAAAAACTCATGTTCACTTGAAAATGGAATTGAAAATCTGATAAGATGTACTCTTCTATGCCTCTTTAAACAAATGCTACTGGAAGTCTCTTTCAGATTACTCCCTTCATTATGCGAAAGTCAAGTATTAAGCAAATGTGACTTTAAAAAGTTTGTTAAATGCCTAAATATGAGCTACTTCAATATGAGCCAGCAGTATGCTGCAGCTGCCAAAAAAGCCAACTTAATTCTAGGCTGCATAAACAGAGGGCTCATCAAATCAAGATCACGTGAAGTGCTAATACCACTTTATAATGCCTTTGTAAGACCACACTTGGAATACTGCATCCAGTGTTGGTCACTACAATGTAAAAAAGATATTGAAACGCAAGAAAGAGTGCAGAGAAGCACAACAAAGATGATTAGGAGACTGGAGGCTAAAACATATAAAAGGACGGTTGCTGGAATTGGGTATGTCTAGTTTAATGAAAAGAAGGACTAGGGCTGACATGATAGCAGTGATATAACAGCAGTATCTCAGGGGTTGCCACAAAGAAGAGGGAGTCAAGCTACTCTCCAAAGCATCTGAAGGCAGGACAAGAAGCAATGGATGGAAACTAATCAAGGAGAGAAGCAAGCTAGAACTAAGGAAAAATTTCCTGATAGTTAGAACAATTAATCAGTGGAACAGCTTGCCTCCAGAAGTTGTGAATGCTCCAACACTGGAAGTTTTTAAGAAGAGATCGGACAACCTTTTGTCTGAAATGCTATAGGGTTTCCTGCCTAAGCAGAGGGTTGGATTAGAAGACCTGCAAGGTCCCTTCCCACTCTGTTATTCTTTTCTAAAAGTTGCAACCAAGAAAGGAGCCAGCAAGGAAGTTGGGGTCACCTGAAAATCTGAATGTATGCAATCTAGGGCTGTAGGCTGCAGACCCCTTACCATAAACAGCCAATAAAGTTGACATTCCTCATCCTTCCTTTGGATCCCTGGAGCCTTTAATAATTCAGAAGTAAGTTAGGTGAATTGAACAGCTGACAGTTTATTTCCTGTCCAACCATTGGGAGCTGTTAGAAATGCAGGATGATTGCCATGAGCCGGTGGACCATTACAAGTAAGAATAGTATCTGCAATTCTGCAAAACAGGAATTTCAAAGGGTGCATCATTTTTCGGAACAGCAGCAATACTCGGATCCATTTAGGATAGAGTCCATAGGCTAATGTTTAGGTGCCCTTTTCATTCTTGACACTTACAAACTTTACCCAAATCTTACATATTAATATTAGATATTAATAGGAACATTTTGTCCTGCACGAATGAAGATTATTCCAAACCACAGAGAGAGAGAGAGAGAGAGAGAGAAAAGTACCTGACCACAAGAACAAGCAATGAAATGTGTAAAAGATGTTTCTTCAAAAAATATGTTTGAAAATTCCCACATTTATGATTCATTTCTTGAAAATGGCATCATGAGAAACTTAATTGCATATGTGAGAAAAATTAGTTTACTTTTGCACAGACTCCTGTAATGAGAAGTTGTTTGGTCTGGTGTTGTGGAGATGCCTCAGTTTCCCCTTCTGTTTATGTATTCTGCCAGGAAGAAGCTCTCGCATACAGCGGTTTTACCATGGAAGACTCATACAAATCATGTGTTTCTGGAGGCAGGAAACCACACTGGCTCTCTTGAGGAATGCATTCCTTTCCCTTCTCTCCCGCCAACTGTTTTCACTACTCAACCTGGTTTTCCAGGTCTCCCTACTACCCAGGAAATGCCTTTAAAATCTAAACATTTTTGTTAAAAGCAAAGCAAAGCAAATGTGTTGGAGAGGAAGCCTATTAATGAAACAGTTTTCCCTGCAACAGTGTTGACTGTATCAAGAAGCATCACTGATAAGATCCCACATGTTTTCATCAGTCGATACACGGCAAAGCCTTTAAAACGGTATGCATTTCCGCAGAAGTGTATCAGAGGTTAGACCAAGGGGATCCTCTCCTCTTGGTAAGAGGGCACATGAAGAATGGTTGAAAGTGTGTTGTGAGAGTTGTGGCTGCCCTAGGGCAGGCTAGCCCATTCCCCAAGGGACTGCCGCAATAACACAACTTACCACAAAACAATGCATCAGGTGGACTCGCAGATTAGAGAAAAGAGAGATGCTTTGGGTCAGACTATTAACTCATCAAATTCACCATTGTGTGACCTGCTAGCTGCTCTTCCAGATTTCGGAGATGCTAAACCCACAGCCTTCTACCATTGACTAAATGATGGAATGATGATTGATGGAGATGGCGATGCTGCTGAAAATATGTGCCTAGTTAACTGCTCAACCCATACCCATATACCTTTTTAAATGGGAAAGAAATGCAAAAGTAAAGTTATTCCACAGTAGCAAAAAGCCTTTTCTACCCTAGAGGAATAACACTTTCCTTTTGCAATAATGAGATGTAGGCATCACCTTTTCCTTTTCAAAGGAAATCATCTGGCTTATCCTATTGCATGGTTACCCAAGACTGCAAGTCACTTGCAAACCTCCACTATCCTTTGATCACTTTTTACAGCTGCAGAATTGAAAATGCTAATGCAAAAGTACTGAAGGATTGGACAGGCTATGAACCAAGAATGAAGAGGCCTTCATCCTGGGTGGTTTGATTTGGGCTGATGCTACTACCATCACCACTACGACTAAGTCTATGCATGTGTACTTGTTCAGGTAGTCCTCAACTTATGAACACAGTTGAGCCCAAAATTTCTCTTGCTAAGTGAGTCAGTTTTTAAGTTACTTTTGCCCCATTTTATGACCTTTCTTACTAGAGTTGTTAAGTGAATCTCTGAATTGTTAAGTTAGTAACATGGTTGTTAAGTGGGTCTGACTTCCCCATGGACTTTGCTTGTCAGAAGGTCACAAAAGATGACCATGTGACCCCCTAGACACTGCAACCATCATAAATACATGCCAGTTGTCAAGCATCTGAATCTTGATCACCTGACCATGGAGATGCCACAATGGTTGTGTGAAAAATGATCAGAAGTCACTTTTTTCAGTGTTGTTGTAACTTCAGTAAATGAAGTGTCGTAAGTCGAGGACTAATTATACTACTAAGCGTGTATGTATATGTATATCAATGGTGGGTTGCAACCAGTTTCACAACTGGTTTGGTGAGCGCAGCATTAAAAAACCAGCTTGAAAACTTACCTTCTATGTTACGTCTGGTGAGTAAAACAGCTGAGTCTCAGCAATCCTCTGTGCTACGCGAATCAGCTGAGCTGATACAGGACAGGAGAAGGCAGGGGCAGGTGGGCAGGGCCAACTGCTCGCTGGAGATACCGGTTTGCTAGAACCGGGCCGAACCAGCTGAATACCACCTCTGATGTATATGTATAAGTCTATATGTATATTCATATGTATATATCTTTATATGTATATAAAGGTCTCTCGCTTTATGTATATGTATATAAGTGTGTGTGTGTGTGTATAACCTTTTTCAGGTTGTGTCATAATACTAACTTGCATGGGTCTTTCTGTGTGTGCGTGTGTGTGTGTGTGTGTGTATGCATCCCTGTGTGTGTACGCTTTTCACCACATTGTTTGTATAAGTCTTCCTGTATTTGTCTGAGACTTCTCAAGTCTTATGTAAATCATGAGAACTTTATGATACTGGGATTCTGAAGTAGTCAAACCTGCACTTATGGTTAGCATTGATATTCAAAAGAGTCACATGTTATTTGCAGAACAAAATAATTGCTCTCCCCCCTCCCTAATATTTAGATGTGTCTTTTGAGTTTAGTCCATACAAAAATTGGGTGGGCATCAACAAGAGTGAAATAGGATAAACGTGAGAGTAATGCACATAGCAATGATACCATTATTTAAATTTCTATCCTGCCTTTTTGTCAGAGGACAGCCTGTGGCTTTTAATACTCCAAGAACAATAATTAATTAACTTCTGTCAATATACTTCAATAAAGTATCTTCCTTTATTTGAAAATGATGGGATGCTTCTTTTCTGATTTTGCAATGCTATGGCTGGGAATAAGGAAAGGTGTACATTCTAGCAACTTTTATTATCCATTCAGTTTGCTCTGTTCCAAATTAGTGTGAGGGGATTTTTCTTTCTGGGAAAAAAAAGTTCAAAAAGTTAATAGGTAGGCATCTTCATACACACTTCTTTTAATTAATTTACATATTCTTGTCCACAGCAGTTGCCTAATGTTAACATTTTCTAAAATCTTTTTATTACCATGCATTTGCACATGTTGATTTTGCTAAAGTACACATTTTTGATTGAAATCACTGCAAAACCACTTTCAAAGAATTAACTGCATTTTGTTTTGCATATTAGTTCAAAACATGGATTGGCTTTGTTGAGATCAAGTTAAATGCATAGTTGACCATAGTGGGGCAGTGTATTTGTTGGTGCAAGGATTATTATCTTACTGGATTTGCTTCTAGGTATTAGTATCATGATACTAATCTGGTTGATTATATGCTCTCCCCTCTGTGTTGACTCTTAGCAACAACACTGACAGATAATTATCCAGGATGATCTGTCCTCAACTTGGCCCTTCAGATTTGCTGTTACAGTCTAGTTTATTTTCTTGCCACAGTAGTCCATTTCTTCTTTTCCCCTTTCCAGCATTATGGACTTATCAGAGGAACTGACATTTCACATAATGCATCCAAAATATGATAATTTGAACCTAAGTCATTTGTGCCATGACTGAGTTTTGGATTAAATTAGTTCTACTGCATGAGCCATTTGTTTGTTTGCATGGCTACCCAAAATGTTCTTGGGAATCTTCTCCAGCGTCAGCTGCTGAGACTCTAGAAAGAGCGCAGAGAAGAGCAACAAGGATGATAAGGGGTCTGAGAGCTAAATCATATGATGAGCGGCTAAGGGAATTAGGTATATTTAGCCTAATGAAGAGAAGGTTCTGGGGAGACCTGATAGCAGTCTTCCAATACTGCCACAGGGAAATGGGCATTGATTTATATTCCATAGCACCTGAGGGCAGGAGACAAAGCAATGGGTGGAAGCTCACGAGAAGAAGATACAACCTGGAGTAAGGAGGAATTTCCTGATGGTGAGAAAGATCAATCAATGGAAAGCTTGCTTCCTGAAATCGTGGGTGTTCCATTGCTGAAGGTTTTCAAAAAGAGACTGGGCAGCCATTTGTCTGGGATGTTATAGGAATTCCCATCATAGGCAGGGAGTAGATTAGAAGACCTCCAAGGTCTCTTCCAGCCCTATGATTCTATCATATTTTCAAAAGCATCAATATTTCTTCTTCTTCTTCTTCTTCTTCTTCTTCTTCTTCTTCTTCTTCTTCTTCTTCTTCTTCTTCTTCTTCTTC
>JANHFL010004172.1:207247-236439 GCA_032468155.1 Oxyrhabdium leporinum
CTTCTTCTTCTTCTTCTTCTTCTTCTTCTTCTTCTTCTTCTTCTTCTTCTTCTTCTTCTTCTTCTTCTTCTTCTATTGACAAAATGCATAACAAAGCTGGACAACTGTTTCATAATTTTTAAAAAGGTACTCCATCCCCGTACATCACATAGTCCTTGGTTAACAACAGCAATTTGGACCGGAATTGCTACTGCTAAGTGATGCAGCCGTACAGCACAACGTTAACATGTCAGTGCCACTTAATGACAATCATTCTGGCATTCTTGTTTGCCATCGTTGTGAGTTGTTAAATGAGGACATCACATAGTTGCTGTTTGTGACCTCCTGCCAGCTTTCCCATTGACTTTGTTTTTCGGAAACTGGCAAACAAGGTGACAATGACTAGGAGAACCTTGCCAGGTTTTATTATGGACAACAGATGGACCATCTCATTTCAGAGATCCTGTCCCATATGGTTTAAACGATGGGATAGCTTCTTCCAACTATGAAACAGGTACTCCTTGACTTACGATCAGGTTTGAGCCCAGAATTTATGTTGCTAAGTGAGAAATGTGTTAAGTGAGTTTTGCCTCGGTCGGTGACTTTTCCTGACACATTTGTTAAGTGAATCACTGCATTTGTTCGAATTAGTTGCACAGTTGTTAAATGAATCTGGCTCCCCCATTGACTTGGCTTGTCAGAAGGTCGCAAAAGGGGATCACGTGACCTCGGAACACTGTGATCGTCATAAATATGAATCTTTCTTTGAGAAAACTTATCTAAAACCTAAATTGAATTTAGCTTGTCCCTTCCCAAAGAGCAAGGCTGTCTGTTTGCTCTAGAATATGCCTACATAAACATGATGAATGATAAAATGTGGATTCTGCAACGGTCATAAGTATGAAAAATCACCGTAAGTCATTTTTTTTTCAGTACTATTGTAACTTTAAACAGTCACTAAATGAACTGTTGTAAGTCGAGGACTGCCTGTACAATAGAGGATGGGGGGAATCATATACTGCTGCAGTTCTCTTCAACTTCAGCATGAAGGGTGTTATATTTGTAGGATAAGACAGACGTTGAATTCTACAACTGGGCGAGAGCATTTTGTTAAAGAAAATGGCATTTCCTCATTGAGGCCCATTCCACTAAATTGCATATAACTAACTCTGCGTAAGGAAATTATTGTTTTTGGATGCTGTTGAGAACAACATCTTACTTGGGGTTTTCCTGTGACAAATAACTGGGTCCTTCCCCTCCAGAATTTTTTTATTTTTTTATTTTTCAAGTGAAGCATCTCACAAATTTTCAGTTCTGAGTGCTCAGACTGTTTTGGATCACAATTTCCATCATCTCTCATTACTGGCCAAGCTTGATGGAGATTGGAGTTCCACAGCATTCCCAATCTGGATAAGGTATGGGAAGAGCCGCCATACTCTCTCTTTTCTGTAGACAATACTTGGAATAATTTCCTTGAGTCAGGCGTACACATAAAAACTATGCAAGTGTTCAGAGGGATGTTTTGCAGTCACCCAAGTGCCCTTCCAAGCCTGCTATTTCCAGTGTCAAGTCAGTATCCCAAATGCTCAGTAGGCATATTCCAAACAAAGCCTTCGACTGCATACAGCAGCTATTTTTACTTTCCAAGAAAGCTTACGGCACCCATTTGAAGCACGTATGGCATCCCTGGAATTTAAGAAAAAAAAGTTATCTGGAAGTTGTCGATTTGTAAAATGATAAGGCTCCTTTTAATATGAAAAGTGAAAGTGATGTGGGAGGGTGGATCCTAAAAGAGGTGACTGCAGGCATGCAGACACTTCCAGATAATCTGCTCTGGAAGTTTGATTTAGCATGAAATAGAAACCAAACACACACACACACACACACACACACACACACATATTCGTCCTAGCTTATTCCCGCAATGATCCCCTTTTTGGATCATTGAGCGCCACTTTGCACTATCAGCTGCGTCTCCAGGGCGCAAGCCCACAGCTTGCATATCTTTGTTGATGGTGTCTTGCCATCTCTGTTTTGGATGCCCGCGAGGTCTCTGGCCATTGACTTCTGGTTGGTAGGCAGTCTTGGCCATGATGGAAGGTGCTGCTCTTGGGACATGTCCATACCAGCGGAGCTGGCCTTCTCTCATCTTCGCTCTAACTGGTGCCACACTAGAATGTTGTTGCATGGTATCATTTGTGATGAGGTCAAGAAGGGAGATGTCTGATATCCAACGGAGCATTCGCATTTCCATAGCATGGAGATAGCTTTCGGTCCCTGTTGTGGCTGTCCAGCAGTCAGTGCCATACAGTGCAACAGGGCAAATGGTTGTCTTGTAAATCTTAGATTTAAGACTGGTTGGCATTCGTCTATCACATAACACACCAGTGAGTTCTCGTCAACGCATCCAGGCTGCGCATGCACACACACACACACAAACAAACACACACCCCTCTCTCTCTCTCTCTCTCTCTCTCTCTATCTATCCTATCTATCTGTCTCTCGGATCTGAACATAGGGCCTGACAACAATAGTTATTTGGTTCTGTTTAGTTTCCAATTAAATTTCTTGCATTCATTCTCGAAGTCCAGACAGGGAGGCATTGCCAGCCAACAGATCACCTTCTCAAGTGATCTATTAAAAAATATAGGATGAATGTTTCTTTAATGGAAGGGCAAAATAGTAAAAAAATAAACTTCAGACTCTTTCAAAGACACTCATGAATGCAATGCCACAATGATCAATCATGAATCCATAATATTGATTCACTATGTTAAATGATATAAGAATAATTTTGCTTTGTCAGATCAATGCTCAGATAAAATATTGATCAAGGGCCCTTGATTTCATGTGATCAAGCCACAATTTTATGAAAAGAAGACAGACAAACTGTAATGTCCAATGACTGGGAGATAATTACTATACAGGTAAACCGCCCCGAGTCTTCGGAATGGGGCGGTATATAAATGTAAAAATAAATAAATAAATAAATAAATAATCCTCGACTTACGACCACAAGTGAGCACAAGTGAGACATCTGTTAAGTGAATTTTGCCCCGTTTTATGACCTTTCTTGCCACAGTTGTTAAGGGAATCACTGCAGTTGCTAAGTTAGTAACCCGACTGTTAAGTGAATCTGGCTTTTCCATTGACTTTACTTGTCAGAAGGTTACAAAAGGGGATCACGTGACCCCGGGACGCTGCAACAGTCATAAGGATGAGCCTGTTGCCAAGCATCTGAATTTTGATCACATGATCATGGGGATGCTGCAAAGCTCGTAACTGTGAAACATGGTCATAAGTCACTTTTTTCAGCGCCGCTGTAACTTTGAGGGCTACCGGTATTGCATTATTTAAGCTGCATATATATGTGTGCGTGCGTGTGTGTGCGTGTGTGTGTGTGTGTGTGTGTGTGTGTGCATATCTTCCCCATTTATTTGCTGGATTCAAGAACCCCCAGTTCATAAATGAGCCTTGTTTCTTCATTTCTATATAAAAATTCCTGCTTATTTTGGCATGTATAAGATCTACCCCTTTCTGCCCAATTTTTGCCGCTGTTAAGTTTTGTGGAAGTGTCTTGTTGCTTATCATCAATTTTACTTTTATTATTTATTTGTTCAATTTATAAGTATTTGATATATCATAGTTGGAGTATTCGGCATACTATACAGGAAAATCGATGAGGCTCTTCTTATATAACCAATTGCCCTCCCCCTCCTGGTTGGATTGCAAAGAACAGAGTTATTTTAATTATATTGGCAAGTGCTGACTGTTTATTAGACTCTACATGGCAAATAGCTTTCTCTAGTGCTGACCGCTGGGACATAAAAATACAGAATATTTTATGTAAATTGAAAAATGCTTTGATGAGAAATAATTGATACCGAGTGAATCAGATAAAATAAAATGACAGCATACGGCCACGGAGACATCCTCCAATTTCAGCCACTGATTTGAGCAGAAAATTAGGAAAGCAAATGCAATTATCTAGATGACAGGAGAAAGTCCTGTACTTCATCTGTGACTGCTTCCAAACCTAGATCTCGTTAAATAAAACTGAGAGTAATTTCAGCACTCTAGTTATGGAAAAGTGGGCGACTGTAGAAAGCGAGAAAACCAGCTTCACAGGCAGTTATGGAGTAGCACTCCAGTTTCATTGTATTTGGGAAATCCAGTGTGGGAATACCACAGAATCTGTATAGCAGCTTAATAAGAAGTTCCAGAAAGATGCAGTATTCTCACACTTAGAATGTAAGTGTGCAAGAATAGTCTGCTCAATTACTTAGGATAGGGCTGTCAACCTTGGCAATTGCAAGATCTGTGGACTTCAACTCCCAGAATTCCCCAGCCAGCCAACTTGTAAAGTTGCAGAAGTTGGACACCTCTGGCTTAAGAGAAAAAAAAATAGCATCAATTCAGGAACAGCATCAAAAAAAATAGCATCAGTTCAGGAACAGAACACTAGTCTGGGGCTGGCATAAAAGTCCCATATGGAAATTTCCTAATATTCTCTCCTTCCTTGAGATCTGCATTATAAGCAATATTCTTCCTTTCAATTTTGTAATCATGGTAGGAAAGCTGAATACATAACCGTCTCAAAGATGCTTTTCTAAAGGCAACTGGACTTTCTTAGGTATTTTTTTCCCCCTGCTTGAAAACATTTCACTTCTCATCCATGAAGTTTCTTCAGTTCTGAGTCAGAACTGAAGAAGCTTCTTGGATGAGAAGTGAAATGTTTTCAAGCAGGGGAAAAAAAATACCTAAGAAAGTCCAGTTGCCTTTTGAAAACCACTTTTGGAAGAACCATAACCTGGATGATTGAGAATCTTTGTAGACATGAATTTCTTAACCGCAGTGCTGCAAACGAAGAGAATTTAGTCTGCCCCTTAATATCTTAGCATCACGCCGTTTTAATTATCCCCAGTAATACAAAAAAATATTTAAAAAATAGTCAATAGGACATATATATCTTTCTCGAAACTGTCACTTTGCTTTGAATAAAATAAACCCAATGACAAATGCTATTTAAAGAAAACAGATTGAGATCCTGTTAAAGAAGCCATAGGGGAGAAACCTCAGTGAGTTATTTTCCATTTTTAAAGCAAATGACATAAAAACTCTCATGCTGGCCCACAGATTTGTGTGGGTTGGTAGCTTTAAGTTTTCTTACGGAAGTCAATTGGAACTCTACAAAGTAGAAGAAGTCTTACTTCTCCCGTGTCTGTCCAGGTTTTTTTATAGTACGATTGATATCAGTACATTGATTGCAATTTGCTCTTTCAGAATACAATAGGAGATGGGGCTGTATTTTTTTCACAGAATGGCTAATGGAATATTAATGGCTAGTGGAATAATAGACCTCCATTCTGCCTGATTTCTGTGGATGACGGTGAGATGGTCCAGTTGTTTGATAGGGTACAGTGACTCCATTCACCAAAATGTACACTGCCCAAAGATAGAATGTTGAGAAGCAAGCTTCAAAATTTGTCAGGGTGATTTCCTGATCCAACTAGCAATCATGAGTTTATATTTTTAGAGAAACAACTCCATTTTCCTATTGCTAGAAGGAAAGACGTATCATTTCACACATGCATCCAATCCACACCGTCTTTGTTGAGAGACTTCATAATAATAACTTTGATTTCATCTAGAAGTTTAATAGCATAGCTACTCAAACATGGCAAATTATTTTATGGGAAGTTAGTAGAAAAAACACACGCATAATTTGCTTACAAGCAGGAAAAAAGGAAATGGTTTACACAGAATTGGTAAGATTTTTTCTATATGCTTAGCTGCCAATTTATAAATAATTTAGTTATAAAATTAGTAATTTAGTAATACTAATTCTACTCTTATAATTCACTATGATTGAAGCAATAAAATACGGGCCTGTTTCCAGCCTTCCCAAACTTCCAGGAGGCCCGTTTTTTGCCCTCCCCAGCCTCCGGAGGCTTTCCTTTACTCTCCAGGAGAGCGAAAAAGGCCTCCCCGGGCTGCGGAGGCTCTCTGGAGGCTGGAAAGATATATTTGTCATATTGATTATTTTTTAAATATTTTTTTTGTATTCTGAGTTCTGACTCAGAACTGAAGAAGCTTCTTGGATGAGAAGTGAAATGTTTTCAAGCAGGAAAAAAATACCCAAGAAAGTCCAATTGCCTTTTGAAAAGCAGCTTTGAGACGGTTATGTATTCAGCTTTCCTACCATGATTACAAAATTGAAAGAAAGAATATTGCTTATAATGCAGTTCTCAAGGAAGGAGGGAATATTAGGGAATTTCCAGGAGTGGAATTTGAGGGTTTCGGCAAACCCCGCAGAATCTTCGCTAAGGATCCCTGCGAACCCCCAGCAGCCCACCCCTGGATTTATGATCACAGTTGAGCCCAAAATTTATGTTGCTTAGTTAGAAATTTGTTAAGTGACTTTTGCCCCATTTTACGACTTTTCTTGTCACATTTGTAAATCAAATCACTGAAATTATTAAATTAGTAACACGGTTGTTAAATGAATCTGGTTTCCCCATTGACTTTGCTTGTCAGAAAGTCGCAAAAGTTGATCACATGACCTGCAACCTGGACATGATCTAGGACACTGCAACCATCATAAATGTGAGTCAGTTGTCAAGCATCCGAATATAAATCACATGACCATGGGGATGCTGCAACTGTCATAAGTGTGAAAAGTGGTCATAAATCACTTTTTTCAATGCTGTTGTAATTTTGAACGGTCACTAAATGAACTGTTGTAAGTTGAGGACTACCTGTGTTACCAAAATCCTATAGTTAAATTAATCTGTTAATCTACCTCAAATCAGTGTTTTTAGGAAGTGTATCTGTTTTTCAATAGGACATTTTTCTGTGGAGGATAAAAGTGAGTGAAAGGGTTCCAATTACTCTATTTTAATCCCCATCTTTAGAATTACTGCTTTGTGCTCTCATCCAGCGATTTGTTTCCACAAGATAGAAAAGTTTCAGCAGGATGACCTTGCACTCAAGATTCTTGTAAACTTTCTCTGTAAAAGTCTCTACCGAGTCGTGATGTTAGAAGAATGACTCAGAGATCTATTCATCTGCTGAATAGTCTTGGAAGTTTGGCAGTAAGTAACACCTATTCGGTCTGTTTTTTTACATTCAATGACAGATTTAATGTATTATTAACATATCATAAAATTTAATGGCGTGTAGGCTTTTTCGGTCCCACCATGCGCACGACCTCTGCCAGGTATGAAAAAAAGTTCTCTAATATGAGTCAAAGTTTAAATGTTTATTTATTTAATAGATACACATTCCGTTCTTCTAATGCATATAGAGTATACTATGTAGGATGATTTATAGATATGCAAATTGGTCTCAATAACTTATAATTTTTTACCCCCCAACCCCCAAATCCATCTACTTTTCAACAAATTATTGAATGTGTCTCTTAGACTCCCAGATCTATCCAGAATGCAAATATCTCTTCTCTACCATTCAACTTCAGTGACTTTTCCTGGCCGGGTTCTCACCTTCTAATGGCTTTACTTTTTCTAGATTGCCAGTGCTTTCCTTACTCCCTAGCTTGCCCCCAAACAAGTGGCCTTTTAAGATAAATTCTATACGTATCTATTTAGTGTTAAATTTATATCCTACCTTCGACTCGGGGGCTAAAGATGGAGTAGATAGTAGTGCTTTCTCCAATTTTTCCTCATGCAGCCACCATAACTCTGGGAGGGAGGTTGGGCTGAGTGAAAGCAAACAGAGCAAAGTCACCCACTGAATTTCTGCCGCTATGGATGGGCTAGAATCTGGGCCTTCTAGATTCAAGTTTAACCCTTTAGCCAGGTAAAAAACACCTAACCCAGGACTGTCAAACTCGCAGCCCGCAGTGTCATGTGCTGGCCACACCCAGCGAAGGAAAAAAGTTGTGATACGTCACATGACAATGCCATGATGACGTGAGTTTGACGCGCCTGATCTAATCCAACAAGAGAAAGAAGAGACATCAATAAAATTAATCAGGGAAATTAAATTTAACGGTTTGATAATTGAGAAAGAAAAATGCTATTTCACATTAACGGGAGACAATTAAACAATGGAAAGGAAGGAACGGAATGGGACAACTCACCACAGCCAATTCACCGCAGCCAGCTCACCATGGCCAACTCACCACAGGACACCTTGTTGTGGGACAATTCAACAATTCAATTTAATTATATAAATAATTTAAAAAATATTTTAATTTTTTTCATTCGCATTTCATTTTGTCTCTCCTTTGGCATCCTTTTTTTAAATGATTCTATTCCACTATTTCTTTGATATTAGTGTAACTCTTCTCCTGCAGGAGTTGTCCCATGGCGAGTTGTCATATGGGCCTCCATGGCAAAACTACAGAGCAGACAATCTTCTAAAGCAGTGTTTCTCAGCTTTAGCAACTTGGAAGATCTGTGAACTTCAACTCCCAGAATTCCCCAGCCAGCCACAGATCTTTATGTTGCCACGACTGAGAAACAGTGTTCTAAAGGCCAGTCCTACTATTAGATAGACAAAGCAAAGATCCCCAGGCTGGGGATCATGAAGATAAGCAAGCTCCCACGTTGTCTTCTAGCTCTCTTGCAGCTGAGGTAGCAGTAGAAGGGTCACATCGGAGGAAAGAGAGAGTAGTGGATCTCCTTTCCATCTTGGAACAGATTTGGGGCGCGGGGGCGGGTTCATTTCTGCTTTTGTTAAGTGCCAACAAAATGCAACTCCGTTTCTTGAATCTGGTGAGAGCCAGCAGAGAACTTACACAGATTTCAATGAACTGCCTAATTCATATGAGAAAAGACAGCACTACAATGCCCAGTTTTTTAAAAAGAATCCCTATGCTAATTTATGTTCATAAATTTACTTTCATTTTATTTATGTATGAATTGTTCAGATTAAGAGTCTATAAAATTTAGAATCAGGGTTTTTTTTAAAAAATAAAAATTTGGCATATTTCACTATAGTGGTGAAGACCATCAGCCAGTGATTTACATACCTGTATTCTGGAGTTCTCTCTCAATGGCCTACTTGAACTCCAAAGCCCGACTGCTGCCCTTTCTTTCCCTTTCAAATCCAGTTTGAATGGGAAAGTCTTGTAAATAAACACTAAAGGAAAATATTTGACATGAGGGGACCTTGGTTGTTTTCTTGCAGGCTTGCAAACTAGGCAACGTCATCAGTGCTAGTGAAACCAAGCACCCCTAAATGTCTCTAAGAGCCATTTTTTTCTTGGCAGGCAGTCAGAGGACCATTTTCTGAGCAATAAACTAAATCATATGTCTACTTTAATGAAAAGGACTAGAGGTGATGCAATATCGAAGGATCTGCCACAAAGAAGAGGAAGTCAAGCTATTCTCCAAAGCACCAGAAGGCAGGACAAGAAGCAATGGATGGAAACTAATCAAGGGGAGAACCGGGGGGGGGGGCTGCTGCAGGGTCGCAGAGGTTCAGGTGAACCTCTAGCTCTGAGCTCTACTGGGTCTGCCCACCCGCCCTTCTGTTAAGGTATCACTAAATAACTAAATAACTATATAACTCACCTTTCCCCCGCCCACGCGAATGCGCATGCGTAACCAGCAAACTACTTGCCAAAGCAAGTGCAGCCCACCTATGGAGAGAACCAACCTAGACCTAAGGAGAAATTTCCTGACAGAACAATTAATCAGTGGAACAGCTTGCCTCCAGAAGTTGTGAATGCTCCAACACTGGAAGTTTTTAAGAAGAGATTGGACAACCATTTGTCTGGTTGGTATAGGGTTTCCTGTCTGAGCAGGGGGTTGGACTAGAAGACCTCCAAGGCCCCTTCCAAATCTGTATTCTGTTCTGTTCTGTAAATCCTCTCCCTGTTTTAAGCCTTTGCATGATCAGACTAAGCACTGGCATAAGGCTTTTATCCAAAGTTAACAAAATCCAAATATAACAAAAGTTTCAGAAACTTCATTTTCCTGTCTTCAAGGCTGCTTTGGCAAAGGCTAACCAAAGACTTCCTAAAAATGCAGACAGAACAGCTTGCTGCTGAAAGCTTAATAGTTGTACAGTAAATTAGATGTTTCTAGAAGACGGAATATACAATTGGCCCAAATGTTAATTGGCTTAGATCTTCTCTTAGCACACGTTGAGTATTGAAAAGGCTTGCTTAAAAAAATAATAGAGCCAATTAAAGCCTCCTTGGGCTTCCTTCTCTCTTGCTACATTTCACACATCCTCTACATTACTGACAGGCATAATAATAAAGGTAGTTCTGCCCCACAATTAGGTATGTCAACAGGATAAACAGGCCATCTTCTTGTGCAACAATCCTTCCATTTGGTATCACCTGTTGGGTATGGGCAAACAACAGGTACAAGAGAAACAAAACTACACAAGTGGTGGAAAAACACAGAATTTATCTTATTCTCTTGCCATTTTTACTTTCTCTAGATACTCCATGGTTGCACAGAATACTTTTCCTGTTAACAGTGAATAATTTTCACTGTTAATTTTTAGGAAACTCAACAGTCTCAGATTTACAACTGAAACGTTTTTGGGAGGTTGGGGTTAGTACTGCATACTACTATGCTCCTTTTCCAGGCTTTAGTCATAT
This sequence comes from Oxyrhabdium leporinum, assembly GCA_032468155.1. Taxonomy (NCBI): domain Eukaryota; kingdom Metazoa; phylum Chordata; class Lepidosauria; order Squamata; family Cyclocoridae; genus Oxyrhabdium; species Oxyrhabdium leporinum. The sequence goes on from JANHFL010004172.1 coordinate 217,809, forward strand.
TTTTCAACTCTATGTGAAGACTCTTAAGACAAATATTACAGGCTGTATCAAATTCCTCTTATATTCAACTTTAGGAAAAAAATAGTATCTTCACAGCATTCCTTATGCTTAAGCTTCTGTATGTGTGCGTACATGCTCATGCACACCTTCAAGTCAGAACTGACTCCTAGCAACTGCCTGGATATAAGTCCCTGCAGTATTTTTTTAGCAAGATTTCACAAGTGGTTTGCTATTGTCTTTTTCCAAGGGCTAAGAGAATGAATGACCCAGGGCCACACACCTGTTTTTATAATCTCCAGGTTTCTAGACTGGTATCTTAACTCCTATGCCAAACTGTGTCTCTGTGCTTAAACTGGTCAGTGATATTCTCATCTACATTTGGTTAAAATGCCAAATACAGCTACAGCTACCAACAGTTGTTGTTGTTTTTTTTAAATGACTATAAAGATCTATTCCTTAACTTTCACTCTCTAATCTGAATAAACAACTCTGGAGAACCTAAAGCGAACAAGAAGCTTTTAACTTCCTTTCTTTTCATCCAATGTGGAAGATGTCATCTCAACACAACAATTATTAATTTTAGTCACCGTGCACACACATATCCTGGAACTGTTGGATGGGACTGCAAAGCCCCACTAAAAAATGGCAGAGGTTTCCCCTGCTCAGTCATGTCTGATTCTACAGGGAAATGCTCATCTGTTTCCTAGCCGAAGGAGCCAGCCTTGTCCAAAGACACTTCCATGGTCATGTGGTCAGGATGACTATACACCGAGGCGCATGGAACGCTCTTACCTTCCTACCAAAGTGGTACCTATATATCTACTTGCATTTGCATGCTTTCAAACTGCTAGGTTGGCAAGAGGCAAATTATTAAACATTCAAAGGGAGTTTCATATTAATTCTATTTTGCCAATTAAACATTTGATTTTAGCTTATTGTACAAATACAAAATTAGCCTCCATTATTATTAATTACTGGTGGAGGAGTTCAACAACATTAAAACTTTTAAATTACATTTGATATGCTGCTTGTACTATACACTTTATAATCTAATTACTACAAAGAGCATGATATGAAATGGTACAAAAACTGACTTTAAAATTAATTTAGAAATGAAGGAACTTTTCATTGCTGCAACCATAAAATAATATACAGCTAGTATTCTTGGTTGAAACCTCTTTCAATCTGCATAACCTAACACAGCACCAACCCATCATTATAGTATTGATGCAATATAGAAGTAACATATTTGCATGAAATGTACAATATTAAACCAATCTACTTACCTTTTTTCTATACTGAGAAACTTGTGAGAGGGCAAAGACGCTTGCAACAGCTCCTCCTCCTATGAGGATAGTTCCTTTCACTGCCTTCCGAAAAGCCATGATTTAGTTCTAAAAGAAGAAAAACCGGGAGTTTGCCAAATTAGAGAACGTAGCTCTAAACTTGAAATAAGAAACTTGAGGAAGTCTGTGTGATGCGTATGAGAGTGAGTTTAAAAGGTTCATGAAGGGACAGCCACATTAGGTAAGGAACTTTGGATAGAATATTTAGCTTTGCTGACTAAAAAGAAATACGATTCCATTCCAGAGTCCTTTAAAGAACTGTTTGATTATGAGTAAAGACTAGCTCAAACACTGGCAATCATAGTATTATTGCAGTGCAAAACCACAAATAGTCAAAAGCCCGAGTCTCAAAAAGAATAACTCCCATCACAGCCCGTTTACTTATAGTATTAAGATTATTGTGTTTTAGCTAGAAGGGTATTCAAGGCAATTCAATATCATTAATTCAAAAAAACTCCTCAGATTATACTGCTCTCACAAGGACGTGCTGAAGACGCTGAAGAGATATAAGGCTTTGGCTCTGCTTCTGTTAGACCTGGTAATACCACAAGAACATGGATGCCCCAATTCACAGAAAATAATTGGGAGTCATTGTCTCAGCGCATGAAGTATATCCTATTACTGCACCCACATATGTCATCCAGCAGCAAGCTTGTAGCTATTCTCTTCCTTCCTCAAAGAGGACTAGTTGTGGGAATGTCCTATGTCTACCCATACAAAGTCAAAGATATAATTCCCTATGTATAGTACTACCTAACCCTGAAGCCCGATGTAAACTGGATACTGCAGGGAATGCCCTAAAACAGGGATGTCAAACTCGATTTCATTGAGGGCTACATCGGGGTTGTGTTTGATCTCAGGGGGCCAGGGTGGGCGTTGCCAGCTCAACGGCCATTTCAGCTTCCTGGAGCCCTTTGCCAGCGAAAACGGAGCTTGGGGAGGGGCGTGCACGGCCATCCCCGAACTCCGTTTTCGCTGGCAGAAGCACCTTGGGCGGATCCTTCACTGTTTTCAGGGTGGTCCCATGGGCCAGATCTAAGCACCCCATGGGCTGGATCCAGCCTATGGGTGTTGAGTTTGACACCCCTGCCCTAAAAGGTCTTTATTTTCTCATCCTAACATTCTAAGCTTAGTAAAGTAGCAGCAGTGATATTGTGCAACTTTGCCCGGTCTGATATACTTCACAAATACATTGTACATTACAGGTAGTCCTCGACTTATGACTACAACTGAGCCCAAAATGTATGTTGCTAAGTGAGACATTTGTTAAGTGAGTTTTGCCCCATTTTATGACCTTTTTTGCTACAATTCTTAAGTGATTCACTGCAGTTTTTAAGTTAGTAACACGGTTGTTAACTGAATCTGTCTTCCCCGTTGATTTTGCTTGTCCGAAAGTTGCAAAAGGGGATCATATGACTCAGGATACTGCAACCATTGTCAATGTGAGTCAGTGTCAAGCAGATAAATTTTGATCACATGACTATGGGGATGCTGCAATGGTCGTAAGTGTGAAAAATGGCCGTAATTCTTTTTTCAGTGATGTTGTAACTCTGAACAGTCACTAAATGAACTGTTGTAAGTCGAGGACTACCTGTATATTCAAGTCTTGCCTTAGCCATGAAAGCCAGCTGGTTGACCTTGGGGGGGGGCGGTCACTCTCTCTCAATCCAACTCACTTCACAGGGTTGTTGTTGTGGGGAAAAGAGGAAAAGATATGCTGGGTATGTTCACTGCCATGAGTTATTCGTAAAAATAATAAACAAGCAAACAAACAACCAAATAAGTATGATCCCAGTCCAATCAATGCACAAAATTTCCATTCATTTGATTTCAGAAATCAAATTCTAGTTTCCCCAAAACTACAAGTTTCAGAATTTCCAACGGCCAAAGTGTACCAGGATGAGAACATCTGGCACAACATACTGACAAAACAAATTCACAACCAGAAGTTGGCCTGTGGCATCTATAAGCCCCATCGCCTGAAGCATCCCCCTATCTGCCAAAATAAAAATGGGTGGAGTGTCAAATTTTTGAATTACTATGTCGTGTGGCTTTGAGCAGTGATGCTGTAGGCAGAAAAAATGGACCAGGCAAATATCTTGCTTTATTATTCAAATACAGATGGGAAGCTTTACATTATTGGTACTTTATTTCTCTTTAGTGGGACAGAAGGAATCATTATTTTTATTGTTTGTAATGATACAGTGATAAACACCAAGCTGAAGAAGATCGCATCGTCTCAACAAACTCAGATTATAAAAAGCAGTTGCCAAGCAGGTCAGACTACTTCTCCGCCTACCTCAGCTCTTCCCAATCTCCAAATGTATCAGAACTTCAACATTCCACATTCCTGGGCTTGCATAGGCCTCTAAAAAAATTCCAAAAATTGTCCCAATACATCTCAAGGGGCATGAGGTTGATGAAAGTTAATCTAGGCCAGTCCTGTCACTGCTAGTCTCAGTTGCACTAGCTATCCAAAAGACTTGTCAAATTACCTTCTCCCTGACTTTTTCATGGGTTTTTTCCAGGAATCTTCTGCATGGCATTGAGCTATAGCCTCTTCTCAATGCATTGTACATTATACTTTACCTTATGGCCCCAGTCCTACTCATGAGCAAAATATTCTATTTAGGAATTTTTGGAAGCCCATTTTGATGGGAAAATACTAGGAAACAGCCTCCGAAACGGAAAAACTCTCCTGGAAGAAAACAATGGCAAACCACATCTGTAAAGTTACCAGGAAAAGTGACATAGACATGCCCATGAGGTCACCTGGTATCAAGCTCCACTCAAGAGTGCCTTTTTTTTCTTTTTTTCCTTCCATAAAATCTGATGGCAGAAAAAGAAGCGCATAAACACCCTTTTACAAAAATCATTTGGGCTGATTTTCTCAGTCCACCAGATATGTGTCAGCCATATATTGATTTCAAGAAGGCTTATGCAACGCTATTCTCCAAGTAGGTAGAACAGGCTATGTGTTGGGATACAAGAACAGCCCTGCCACTGAGAACATATTGACTGTGGAATGAGGAATGCACGCTTCTCAAATTCAATCATCAGCAGTTATACCCTGGTAAGCCATTCTTTTTCAGGAGCAACCTCTTTGATAAGTTTTATGGAAAAGCATTAAAGGTCTTTATGGAAAACCACAGAACTTTTAAAATATCCTTCCTAAAATAAGATTACATAAAGTTATTGCAGTACAATCTTTTATACTCTTTTCAAGAGTAACGCGCCACTTTGGGGCTGAAACGAAGCTACAGGGAGGCAGCTGATTGATTACAGCATCTCCAGTGAGTGCAGCAGAGACGGCGCGGAGCTCACCTGGGCAGTGTGGGCAGGGGAAAAGTTTGTTATTTAGGGATAGCTTAGCACAAGGGCACATGGGTGGGTCCAGCCAGAGATCAGAGCTAGAGGTTCGCCCGAACCTCTGCGACCCTGCAGGAGCCCACCCCTGCCCTGGCTCCATTTCTGTCTCTGACGCACAGCCCTCATCAGGACCTTCCCCAGACTCCAGGACTGGCCCATGTTCCTCCCCAACCTCCTCACTGTCCGATTCTGCCACCAGCTCTGCTGGCTGCTGGCAGGTCACAACAGCTGGATGTGAATGCTAGGAATTCACATTAGCCAAATAAAAAGGGGTTCTGTCGGGACAAGGAGTTTGTTTTGTGATTTTGTGAAGCCTAGATCAGAACGAGATCTTTATTTTGTCAAACCTGAAGCTACCCAACTCATTAATTAACTTCTCTGGGCAGCCTACAACTTTTACACTTACACACACACACACACACACACACACACACACACACACGTGTCATCAAGCTCCTACTGACCACATAGCTTCATCAATCAATCACAGACACAATCCATCAATAAACCAATAACAATAAACCAACTCCAAAGAAGGGCTATCAATGTGGCTGGAAAAACAGCCGTGAAAATTTCCTAAACATGCAAGCCACATGGATCTCGGGGATGGGACAGAGGGATGGGACACATCATTCCAGAGGGCAAGTGCAGCAAAAGGATGGGTTGGTTCACTACCACTGTTTTTGACAAAGCTATGGAGACTCTTGGCAATCACAGCAATCTTCAAGCTTGCCAATGGGCTGCTTGTTCAATCATCCCTCCAGAGATTAATGTCCAGTTCACTGTTGAATAATTACTGGAATCCTGTTTTTCTTGAAGAGGGGAAATACATTTTTTTTCTTCCCCAGTCATTTGGTATCTTCCCACCTATCAAAGACAATAGTTCCTCAGTAGTATTCTTCAGTATATTTCATCCTGGGACCTTGAAGGCATTCAAATTAGCCAAATGCTCCTTTATTTCATCCCTACCGCTCTGCACCCTTTCCTGGTTCTTCCCAATGTATGCTAGTAAAATAACATTTTTAAGATATAAAGGCTGAAGCAAAATTTGCCTGTTTTCCCCCCCTCACCATTAAGAATACACTTGGAGAACACACTTCTTTTGCCTTTTTATTTTTCCATGAATGTATTTCAAAAAAGCTTTCTTGTTGGATTTCATCTCTCTTGCCAACTATAGCTAATTTTCCACCTTTGCCTTTGTGTACTTCCTGAACTTCCGAGCCAAAGCTTTACACAATTGCTTGAGTTTTTAGTTCTTCCTTCTAAAGAAGCACCCTTCTCTCACAAACTGCCTATTCAAACACATTGGCTCCTTTAGATACTGTACCTCCTACCTCCTTTTCTTGTTTGAGACTGCCGTATCCTTAATTTCTTTTAAAAGAAGCCCAGACAGTGACAGTATTTTTGCATTTCAGATTTTCTTCCCATGACATTTTCCATCCTATTTCCTTTTCATTTATAAAATCAACCTTTCTAAAACTTGTAATTTTTAACAAACCTTTTTGCTTAAATCAAAAGCATGTGTGGTCACCGTAGACTTCCCATCAATTCAATGTATTCAATTCCTGCCTGCCAATTAGGTCCAAATCCAAGGTAAATCAACCAGTGGCCAACTCAACTTTTTAAGAGAGAAAATTATCACCAACACTAGTTAAGAATCTATACAACATTTTGTATTTGGCAGAATTAGTTTTCTAACAGATTGCTAAAACCTCCCATCACAGCCACTTCATGACTCTTTTTGAAGCTTTGGTTAATTTAATAAACCTTCATCCATTTCTTTGGACTTATTTGGTGATCTACAGCATGTTCCTAGCAAGATGTCCCTTCTACTAGCTTGCCCTTTTATCTTGAGATTTTCAACAATCATATTATTACCATCAGCCCCGTGGAAGATCATTCATATACAGAATGGTACTCTACCTTGTTGTCTGTTCCTCTAAAACCAACTGTAGCTATCAAGCCCAATGTGACACTGGTAGATTCATCCCACCATTTTTCAGTGCCTAATGACACCTAACTTAAATGTCTCTACACTAATGCGAAAGTATTATGCGCAAGATGTTTGTCAACCATGTTTTGCGCATTAGTGCACACACATTTAGGAAATTGGGTTGAGCTTTCTGTATCCAGAAAGTCCAACCCATTCGCTCTTTGCCATCATCTCGTTTATTTCTACCTAGCAATTTGTTTTGCTTCTGTATCCAATCCACTACTTGACCATTCATTGGTCCCATTCCTTTGCATTCTAGTTTAAAGCCTTTATGAGGTTAGCTAGTCATCATCCAGAAATATACTTTCCCTTCTTAATAAAATGAATACCATAATGCAAGGCAGCTTTTTCCTTCCTGAAGTTTGCACCATTCTTTGAACCTCAGGTTTCTCGATTGCACTAGCATTGCAAACAGGAGTTCACTTAATGTTTTTCTTTTCCTTTTCCTTCAGTAGGAAGTATTCTCAGGAACACCACCTAGGTCCCCAACTCTATCACCCCCTTTCTCAATGCCATGCAGTAACTCTGTATCTACTGGAAGTCATGCTTTGTAGTATTATTTATGCCCACAAGATTAGTGGGACAAGTCTCTGATCAGTAGATCCAACAAGATTTATCAGTCCTCCTACCATCTCAGATTTGGGATATATGTGAGGATGAACAATATGAATAATCAATGGGAACTACTGTGCCTCTCACAAACCTCCTGTTTATAACCATTATGTTTTCTTCTTCTTGATGGCCAGTAATAGATCACTTCCACTTGGATCAGGTGACAAATTTAACTATGAGGGCTTTTTGTAGCTTACTCAGGTCTGCAGAAGCTTCCTCTGAGGCTAGAGGTTGCCAAGATCTAGGACAATAGTCTACTTTGTAATCATTTTGCTTCTGACTGTGACCCATTGCCAGCTTCTTTATTCCCATGCTTGGGCAAAATTGTAAACTTTACATTTTTTCTCCTGTTTGTGGTGAGTAATGGTATCCACACTAATGTTTAGGAAGTCTTCATCTTGATGAATGAGATATAGGCATAACACTCCAACCTCCAGCTCTCCATCTCTGCTTTCAGAATTTCCACAAACATTTGATACAAATGAAATCAGTTTTGCCTTCAGGAAAAAAAGGCAGATCTTGCACACATATGGTGCAGTTGAGCACCAGAGCTCCATCTCTGGCCATGATCTCTCCTATATTCTCTGGAGCAAAAAAACCACCAAAGAATAAATGCAAGCGCATTTGTTAAGTTTTGTGTGCCATCAGAGGCATGTGTGCTGTTGGCTTGAGCTGGTAAGATGAAGTCCAATTTCTTTGCCATTAGCAGATCTTTCTACTGTCTTCCCAGGATACAGAAGGAATATGCAGATGAACCTCTAATTCTTGGATTAAGGATTCTTTAGTGTTTCTGAACTACGATTCCTATCATACCTAGCCAGCAAGCCAACTATCAAAATTACAGCAATTGCTGCCCTGGTATATCTAATATATTTGTATATGCAAAAAAACCCTACAGCGGTAATGCACACTGCATTGTTCCCAAAATCAAAGTACTTAACATAATCTTTGGTATATTAGAATAACTAGCCAGAATATAACAGTTTATATAACAAATGTTACAGAAACGGGAAGTATTTATAGAAAGTCAGACTGCATTTGTTACTATTATCCAACAGTATAAACCAAATGCTGGATTGTGATTCTTTTATCATTTACTATTCTATTCATGAGCTATAAATGGAACTCAAATTTAGACTTCTTTACTAGTAAAAGCCATTAACTGTAGTAAAATAAATCATAGTATTTAAAAATGCAAAGATACTGTGAATTATATGCTAATCATAATATTCAACAACAGTGTTAGATTCTAGGTGTAATTTTAAAATTAGAGTTATTTTTTAGCGATTAAAAGATAAATTAAAATTAATAGATAAAATTGCTATTAATATCGAAAATGTGGTATTCTGCAATTTATCTATATAATAAATAAGGATCTACTTAGAAACATCAGGCTCTGGAACATTATTTATTCACAACTATGAATACATTTTAACACATACTGTTTTAAAATACTGTGGCTGTGAAACATTAACACAAATGCACAATGAAATCTTACATTAGCAGCTAACTAGACCACATTTCAAAACCAATTGTGTTTACACAAAATGCAAAGCCTTATTATACTTTTGCTTCCTATAATACTTAAACTGTCTGGACTTCATTTTTTGAAAAGATGTCATTATCCAAATCAAATTCAGACTAATAATTAATTCCACTTTATTTATTATCCCCTGCAGGCACGTGTTTTTGAAAATAAAGAGGTTGGAGGAAGAATTAGCTTTCTCTGGCTACATGCAGTGCCTTTGATCCAAATTGGGTCAGAAAAATCAGGAAGTGCTTCTCAACCAGCCACTGAAAATGTTGCTGGGATACTGATGAAAATTGTTCACAGGAAGAATGTCTTAATCCTGCTTAACACTACCTAATGTGCCACATAAATAAAATCATTCTCAGTATCAGAGAAGTTAGAACTACATTCCTAGTATGTACAATAGAAATACACTCAACTACAGAAATCAATCATCCTTCAGACAACATTAAGCTATTTTTTTAGAAAATGGTGCAAAGACTAGGTTCTAAATCTCCTTGATTTGGGCTTATTCTTTTGCATAAGCTCAAACTATTGTGGTGTATTTAACAAACTTCACTCGAATAAATGATCACATACCACAATATATGAACCTAGCATAGCTTCTATATGGTCCTAACAACCAAAAAAGCAATGGCCACTACTATTTTAAACTTTTCTCAAAAATGAAAGAATGGTGCATGCTGTCCAAGATTGTCCAAAATACTTTTGTTTAAAAAAAAAATAGAAATGCATCTGAGGTTATGGGGAGAAAATGTGATAATCACTAGAGCCAATGGTTAAAAATATATGCAGAAATTCTTTTTCCCCCCTACAAGTCAATGTTGCGTGATATTTTCTGGAAGCTCAATTATTCATAGAGAGCCCAAGTTGTCTTCTACCTTTCTATCAAACAAGGGCACAAGGCAAGCAATTGGCTTTTCCTCTTTTTAATTAAAATGAAATTGTGTTTAGACACCAGGGAGGGAAGCAGCTTGACATCTGACTCTAAAAAAAAAAAAGGAACAGACTGAGATTTTTTTTAGATTTTTCTTCCTCCTTCATGAGACACAAGCAAGTGACGCTTAAGAAATTATGATAGGTAGAATATTTAATTGCAAAATAGTGGTCCTAACTTTATACAGTGTATCACAGATTGTTTCATTAGGAGTTGGGGGTTGTTAGTTCCTTTTTTTTTTTGTTTCGTTCTAATACAGCACTGAACACTGTTCTCTAACACAGGTTTTCTGGGGTATTGTTCATGGAGAGAGAGAAAAGCAGAAATGAGCAGATAGGAATAATGGGAACACATAAGATTAATGGTAAATGGTTATAGTACTAAATGTCAATATACCTACCACCCACCCCCCCTCTAACCCTGCAAAAGCCTCATGAAATGTAATACTCTGAGGGCGCTTGGAGAAAGCTAGCTTTCTTTAAGGTGAAACAATTCCTCCAGATTTAACTTAGCTTTGTATAAATCTGTACAAATTTGTATACTGCATAAGCGAAAAAGCGGGCTGAGAAAATATCTGCAGACCCCTCAGATCCTGGTCATAAACGGTTTCAACTTCTCCCCTCAGGACAATGCTATAAGGCATTGCATACCAAAACAACTAGACACAAAGTCAGTTTTTCCCCCCACTCTGCTAACACCTAATTCCAACAGCACTGTTTTATACCTAAGGCAGGGGTGTCAAACTCAAGGCCCGTGGGCCACATCTGGCCCATGATGTGGTCAGATCCGGCCCGTAGGACCATCCTGGAAAATGTAAGGGGCTGCCCGCGTCACTTCAGCCCAGTCTACCCATTGCGAAGAGGAAACATCGGACCAGTGTGGTTTCAGGCCAGTCTACCCAATGCAAAGAGGAAACCCGCCAGCAGTTTGGGAAGTGGTGTCAAGCTGGCCACACCCACCCATCTGGCCACACCCACCCAGTCAGCCACATCCAGTGAATGGCATCAAGCTGGCCACACCCACCCAGTTGGCCATGCCCACCTGGCCCCCCCAAGGTCAACCACAGCCCTGATGCAGCCCGCAGTGAAATTGAGTTTGGCACCCCTGGCCTACGGATATCTAACCATGTAGTAGGGCTGTATTAAGACTATCCTTCTCATCTTTCCTATTACCTATTCTTGTTGGTATCTTACAACTATCACTTTGTTGCTTGTATCATAAAATTTATGATTTTGTTGCTTTTATCTACACTGGCAGCTTATGTACCAGAAACAAATTCCTTGTGTATCCAATCACACTTGACCAATCAAGAATATTCTATTCTTTTATTCTTTCTGTGACTCTCCAAAGCTGACTGTTCAGTGACAGCTCATTGGTCATTTAATCACTGGATCAGATTTAAGCACATTGTGGTAACTTCTTTCCTGTTTTGTCTTTTTGGGAGATGAAGTTAACTGTTCTAGTTGGTAAATCCATGGTTCATCACAAGTAAATTCAATCTAAGTGAAACCAGATTCACTCTGTTACTAACTCTGTTAGTAACTCTGTTACTAACTTAACGACTGGAGTGATTCATTTAACAACTGTGGCAAGTAAGGTCATAAAACGAGGCATAAGTCACTTAACAACTGTCTTACTTGGGCTCAATTGTAGTCGTAAGTTGAGGACTACCTTTACTGCAATATCGAACCAGTAAAAAGTAAAGTCTTCTAGTTCTTGTACACGGTAATAGTAAAACAGTTCCTCCTTAATCCACATAAACTCAATTTTCCAGTACAGTTGATCCTCAACTTACAACAGTTTATTTAGTGACAGTTCAAAGTTACAACAGCACTGAAAAAGTGACTTACGACCATTTTTCACACTTATGACCGTTGCAACATCCCCATGGTCATGTGATCATCTTTTGCAACTTTGAGACAAGCAAAGTCAGTAGGGAAGCCAGATGCACTTAACAACCACATTTCTAACTTAAAATGATTCACTTAACAACTGTGGCAAAAAAATGTCATAAAATGGGATAAAACTCATTTAACAAATGTCTTACTTAGCAACATAAATTTTGAGCTCAACTGTGGTCATAAGTAGAAGACTACCTGTAGTAAGAGCAGTCCTGCTTTAGTCAGCAGCATAAAGTACTTTTTTTTAAGACTGGGACTCTGAGTTCCCTTTAAAAAGGTGGAATATAAATTTAACACAAAAATAAACCAATGCAGTGCCATTCATAGATTTTTCAGGCACTAAAAGCTATTCAGTGGGAGATGGATAGTTAGCACATGAGACTTGTTGGGCTCAACCTGAAATTTTAGCAATATAAAAAGCGGCACAGTTATATTGAACGGCATTCAAATAATATCTTGTAAAAGGAGTTGAATAGGCTATTAACAGTATGTTATAGATAACTTATCAATCCTAAAACTTTCTCTATAGTCTTTAATACAGTGGCCTGGTTCACAAATTTTGCTACCCAAAAAGTGGTTTGATTTGGATTTATCATGATGGATAAATCAGACCACTGTGGCTCTTTTAGTTTAGAGCATAGTCTGTTGAGTGTATCTAACATCTGTGACTCAAATCCCAATTTGACTCAGCACAGTATGTGAACCAGCCAAACATGACTTATTCAGTAACTTTTGCTAAATGATTGTTAGCCACCTAGAGCTATTTTCTATCATATAAGCAACCATATTTTTTTCTAATAAAATGTGCAAACCAAGCCAGTGTTTTAATCATCACAGCCACCTAAATATTTTCATTTAAGATTATATACTATGAGTATTGGGGAGGCGAGGCAAAATTTTCTTAACATTTTAAGACATATGATACGGCTTTATACAATTAAGTGTGGTATCCAAAATCAAGTATTTTTAACATAACTGCACTAATTAAATATTCATTGCATCTCTGAACACACACAAAAGCTTCTGCTTGCAAGAGAAGTAACACTTTGCAAAGGACAAAATACTGCAAAACATTATTCTATCAAGAGTTCAATTTTAATGAAAAAAAATAGTGAAATAAAAATTCTAAAACTCATAGAGGAAGAAATCAATGACTTTGCACTTCTAATAATGAGCTCTCTCTCTCTCTCTCTCTCACACACACACACACACTCTTAAAAACAACAGTCAAGTCTACCATAAGCTAAGTACCATTTCTGGGCATGTTTCTTTTTACCTTTGATTTAAAAAAAAGCTTGATGTAGTTTCGATTCTGATCAAAGAATAAGGAAATGAGAGTGAAATTTTATATTAATCCTGTTTTAACCATTAGTTGTCGTGACATATATGCATGCTTTTGAGCTATTCACAATTATTCATTAAGCATTAAGCATTTCTTACCTGGGTATTGATTACTGTTGATATTAAAATCACTGCACTAATAAACAGATGTTGCCCCCAAACCATGAGCCTCTATGCAGATATGTAGATTATGTATAGATTGCTTTTGGTAATAAATTGCCAGCTTTAAATAATAAAGAATATGAATGTATAATAATCCGCAAATGCCCAGATATTGTTTAACTGCATCACCAGCAGTCCCAGCTGTCACAATTATTGGTGTAGGATGCTGAGAATCACAGCAGTATTGAATGGCTACTTCCATCTTTCCTTTGACATCTACATCCCATTTTAAAATACTACAGCTTTATCTGCTGGGTATTGCTTCTTGTAAGTGTCCACACTAACTTAAGCCACGTGGTCAAATGCAAAGCACCCAGGGACCTGGGATTTTATTTATAGGGTTAGCTCTTACCACATAGTGACAGTGCTAGCATAAGCACAACAGTGAAATGGTAAGCAATTCTCTGGTTTCACTGCACCCTAAAATAGAAAGTGTGAAAGCATTAAATTGCTTACTCTACCCTGGATGAAGATATACCAGGGATCTATACCCACAATGATTCCAGCAAGTATTATTTTTATAATTAAAAGGTTATATATCAATATATAACTAAACATCAATATAACAAAGGAATTATTATTATATGTCATATTGAGTTGCATGTTAAATACTGCAAGATAGGCTATAAATTGGTGTATGCTTATCCTTGAAAATAAGCCTGCCAAAATCTGTTAGGACTTACTTCCAAATAAATAAAACAAGCTATAGAATTGTTTTATCCCAAACTCCTTCACCCTTTTTATGATGATTATTTTGCTACCTTCTAATCCCACAGTTATTCAGAAGTTTAGATCTAGGGAATACATAGTAGTCAACTCTACATATTCCCTAGATCTCTAGAGCAGTTAAGCGCTACATTTAAAACTTCTACATAAGTGTCAAGTTGGACTAAGCATGACTTGCTTTGTCATGGTTAAATTGAACAAACTATAATTAGCTGTTTCTGTATAACATGCCAAGCTATAAATCAAAGTCTATTAACTATAATTCCTGATTTCACTCAGTAATATTAAGCCAAAACACTAAGTACCTTACGGCTTGACATTAGAGAAACCAACCATATAAATAAAAATAACCTGTTCCTCTACATATATAAATTTGGGAGGTATGAAGTAACATGAAGAGGCAAAAATGAGAAGCTGGGAAGCAGAGGCTGAGACTCCAACTACCAAAGCTAAGTAAATATATGCCTTTGCACAAATACAGTAGATATATGAAAAATTGAAGAACTGAGCATCAGGAACTGAGCATCAGGAATAAAAGTTTATCTAATCACAATCTCTTATACCTCTGTTAAAATATTATTGAAAATGCTGTGATGAAAAGTCATTCAAGAATACAGTAAGAATGGGCAAGTAGTAGGGTTTTATACAGTAGCTGTTCCCAAATGCAATATCCAACTGCATCACTATACTAGCTTTTGAGCAAAAAACAATGAAAATAAATTCGTTTTAGTTTTTAATTGGTTAACAGGAGGAGAAGGACTTCTCTCAGGAGACTGCCATAGATTTATGGGAGGTGCAGCTCTTAAAACTGCCATACACTTAATAGGATAAAGCACAGGATGTGCCTGCAAATGTCTTCTCTGACACCTCCCAAAAAATCATTGCACCATCACACAAGTTCTATCTTTTTCAAACATGCATATATATAAAAGGGTAAATGTCACACCGTGTCAGCACAACACTCATTTTGTGATTTGTCCTCCTTGACTACAGGTGTCAAACTCGCCAAGTCACGTTGCTGTCACATGACGTTTTTCCCATTCACGGAGCTGGGGCGGGCGTAGCCTGCATGTGATACATCCGGCTGGCAGGCTGCCAGTTTGACCATCTCCCACAGATGTTTCTGGATGTGTCACACATATTAGTCAATACACTGAAGATCTCTTAACCTACTAGAAAGACATATCAATGCCTCTGATGAAGTTAATAATAATTATTGTAATATTTTATTTATTTCACTATAGTTTGAATTATTGATTGTATTTCCTGATGTTTATAAGCACTCCAATAATAAATCTGTCCTACACACACACACACACAACACATATGGTACTGAATAAGAAAGACCAGCAGAACTTAAAGAAAATCTAACAAGATAGATATCATAGAAAAGTATGGAATATTATATGCAGAAGCAATCTGCTCACAGATATCCACAGAAACATAAATATCCTAAGGTTACTTGTACTGATCATTCATAGCAAATGACTCATAGAATAACACTACAAAACCACAGATCCTAATTATTATTACTCAGTGATGTTGCATTATTGCGGAATATTTACTTTGTTGGTTTTCTCAACCCTCCCAAGAAGAATCGCATTAAGACAGAAGACAGTGAACAGTGCAATATTTCACAATCCAAACCTTAGTAAATAACAATCTCATACTATTCTGCCAGTTCCCTAAGGAACAGGGGTGCATGAAAAAAAACCTCAACAGGCCAAAGGGAAGATTTAAATAGGGAAAGGGCACAAGGAGGCAGCTGCTAAGTAATTAATATCTCTGATGTAACTTTAAACTTTCTGCTTAAGGAATATCATAAGACACAATTCCATAAAAGTATATGGATAGATTTAGTTCTAAACATTTGAAAATATTTACTGTTATGAAACGCTGTCGTGGACATGCCTTTTCTTTCATTTTGGATAATAAGAATTATAAGTCATTCATTACAAATCAAACATTGAAATAAACAGTGATACAGCAGCCATGTTTGTTAGTGCTAACTTTGAGTTGCACAAGTATCTGGTCACTCGTTATCCTGAATGCATGGAAAGTGAATATTCTCCTACTCTCCTGCTTCACGTGGCTTCCAAAAGACTATAAGTATGATTTTGAACTTCTTTGTAAGAATAACTTTTTTGTTAGCCTTAGAGTCAGTGTTGATTCCTAGTGACTGTCTGGACAAGTCCCTGCAGTTTTCTTGGTAATGTTTCCTGGAAGTGATCTGTTTACCTCCTTCCTAGGGCAGAGTGAGTGTAATTGGCCCAAGATCACCCAAGATCATAAAAGGCTTTATGCCTAAGGTAGGACTAAAATTCACGGTCTCCCATTTTCTATCCTGGTGTCTTAACCACTACAGTACATGAAACCAGCTCTCATTGAAATAACTAGTTTTCCAAATGCTTTGAATTCGTACAAAGTAAGATGTTTACAAGTTGCTCTTCACTAATTGATCACCTGATTTTATTTTCAAACAGCAGCATATCTTTATATTATCAAAGCCTCAGGGTTGAGGTCTCAACCATGGATTCTCCAGCTTTCTGGTCTAACCACAAAGGAGGGCTACTCCCTACCTCTGCCTCTATACATACATAAGTGTTACTGCTTTCTCACCACAACAGGGGTCACCGAGAATTCAGCACTTGGCATTTCTGTCTTTAGGTAATTACAGGTGAGTTGTCAATCCCACAACTTGCCTCTCCTAGGATATTCTATTGGAGCTGGCCCAGGAAGTAAGCTTGTTTTACCATGGTAATACAATTCTTTTGCATTACTGACCTCAGTTATTATTACCATGGTGACAGAAAATACACAACTCTTCTATCAGCAGCCCATAATTCCATCTGGGAAACAACAAGTTTTCCAGCAAGGACAAGTCTTGGTTCCTAGACAGGCATGAATACCCTAATCCACCATACCCACTGACCATACTAGCTGGGGAACACAGAACATAATACAACATATCCATGTACTGGTAAATTGGGTAAAGCTGTTCAAGATCAATATAGTGACCTCAACAATAACATATATAAGTTGGTACATTTTCTTGATGGGTGCTCACACCTGTGGAATTATATTGTACTAGTGGAAACTTTTTATATCTGAGTACCATCAAGAAATATTGGCTTTCTTTTAAAAAATATGATTTTCAGCATGTAACCAGTAGAAGAGGGATAAGGGCATAAATAATTTATAATGTCAGTAGACTTTCATCTGCACATCTCCAATTTTTAAATAACTTTTTATATTCTGACCTTAATCTGACTCCTAGGAATAAAAATTCAAATAAATTTTGGAAAATAATTAGAGAATAAGACCATTCTTATTATTCAGAGTTTAATTTTATAATTAAAATAAAGTTATAACAAATAAACTAGGAGCTTGAAATGAGATTGCAAAATTTAGGACTGCAATGGGTACATAAAACTTGTAATTTTTCAGGTATCAAACAGGCAAAATAAACTTCACCTTAAAAAAAGCGCCAAAATTTAAAACAAAATGGGACAGAAAAAAGTGAGCTATCTTTGATCCTTGTTGTTATTTATAAAACATTTGTCTTTCCTGTTATGAAAACACTCATGGGTTGGGCTTCTTGCCTAACCTTGAATTACCTAATACTTGAATTACCTAATACTAAAGAAGTATTAATTTATCAAGATATAATTTACACATTCATTGTAATAGTTAACCCAAGATATTTTACTTCCTTGTTCAGCAGCTGAATCTTCAACAGTGTTCACCTAAGAAATATGTAAGTGATCTTATCTTGTTAATAAGATCCTCCAATCATGCTAAGAAGCAATAAAAATAGTTCCTGTCAGAGACCTATTGGAAGGTTAAAAAAAATATTTCAAAGACTTGTTGAAAGTCTACTTCTATATTATTTTGGCAAAAATATAGAAACAATTTGTTTTTTCATTATCCTTTTTGACTTAAATCTTTTGAATTAAAAAATTCCAAATTCTTGCAAACAGAAATCCACCCTAGTTCACAAATATATATCAGCTTTTTTCATCCCTCTTTCTTAGCCCAATCCACCTCACAGTGTGGTTGTTAGGAGGAAAATAGGCAGGACTGCTAGGTATGCTTATCTCCTTGAATTATATATAAAAATGGTAGGATAATAATTAGGAAGGAAATTTTTGCTTTATCCCTTTTCCTTAGAAAAACTGGATTCAGAAAACTTTCCTAACTCTGTCAGTTACCTGCTTCCAACTTACGCTGACTCAGGACAGATTGAATGGTCTATTCTCAACTGCTTCTTACACTTGTCCATTTCTCTCTACCTCAAGCATCCGCTGTACTGAACTGACCACTTCCCTCTGACTAATGGTGGGGCCTGCCATCTGTTCATTTACTTCTAATAACCCTCACCAAGTGTCCTCTACAGTAGTAAGTAAACAATGGTGACAGAACCACTGTGTATTTAGCATATCCAAACTGGTAACCAGAAAAAGCAGATACTGCAATTGAGGAGAGAAAAGACTTTAAAAAAAAGAAGGCATTAACCTTTTTGTAATTTGTTATTAAATGAATGATTTCTTTCTCAAATGAAAGGCACGACCTCACCCTTATGCCTACAGATGATTAGCCCAAGCCCAGTATTATATATGATGCTGCTTAGGTTGTGGGGGGGGGGGGGTGGTTGGTGTCGTAGGGTTGATATACCCTTTTGGGTCCTGTTATTAAAGAACACAAGTCCCAAGC
>JANHFL010004172.1:274816-297990 GCA_032468155.1 Oxyrhabdium leporinum
GGAAAGCTGAGCCATGCTCTTGTTGTGCCGTGTTTCGTTTGCAGCCATGCCCTGCGTCCAGGCTCAGTACGGGTCCTCGCCGCAAGGAGCCAGCCCGGCCACGCAGAGCTACTCGTACCACCACTCGGCGGCTGCCGGGGAATACAGCTCGGACTTCTTAACGCCCGAGTTTGTCAAGTTTAGCATGGACCTGACCAACACTGAAATCACTGCCACCACTTCTCTCCCCAGCTTCAGTACCTTTATGGACAACTACGGCGCCGCTGCCGCCGCCGCTGCGGGTTACGACGTCAAGCCGCCCTGCCTCTACCAAATGCCGTCGCAGCCCCCGCCGCCCCCGCCACCGGCGCCCTCCATCAAGGTCGAGGAGCTGCCCCTGCACGGCCACGGCTACCCGCCGCCGCCGCAGCCCCCAGCTGCCGGCGGGCCCCAGGCGCCTGATGAGCTGGCCGTCTACTACAAACCCTGCGCCTCGCCGCCCACCCCGGCCGCTGGTTTCGCGCCGGGTCAGAGCGTTTGGGACGAGGCCGGGCCGCTGCACGGCTTCCATCACCACCACCATCACCACCACCAGGCTTACGGTGGGGCGGCAGGAGGAGCGGCTGGCGGCGGCGGCGGAGTGCATAAGGCAGCCCCGACGGCGGTACCGCGTCTCTCGCTTTTCTCCTTCAAGCAATCGCCGCCCGGCATGCCGGTGGGCAGCTGCCAAATGCGCTTTGATGGGCCCCTGCATGCCCTACCGCTCAATGGGGAGCCCTCGGGCCACGGGCCTGGCGCCCACCATCACCACCATCACCACCATCACCACCACGACGGGCAGCCTTTCGCTCTGCCCAACCCTATCCGCAAGCAGGCCAGTGCCGCCGCCGTCGGGTTCCCCGGACTGCAGATCGGGCACGCCTCCCAGCTCCTGGATGCCCAGGTGCCTTCCCCGCCTTCGCGGGGCTCACCCTCCAACGAGGGGCTGTGCGCCGTCTGCGGAGACAACGCTGCCTGCCAGCATTACGGCGTGCGCACCTGCGAGGGCTGCAAAGGCTTCTTTAAGGTGAGCTGAGGCTCATGCTGCCTCCTGGGGTGGGGGGCGTGAGTCAAGTGTGTGTGCGTGCCCTGTCTCCCCGATGCCAACTGCTATGCCGCCGGATCTCCCATCCCTCTGTCCATCTCCTTCACTGTTTCCCTTTATCTTCAAGTTCCTGCCTCTGCTGAGTAAAAACTAACTCGCTTTAGACCACAGCTGCTGTCAGTCTCGAGACTGGGCATCCAGAAGAAAAGGACAGGATCTCTATTTGGGGATCTAATGTTAGCCCCCTTCCTGTCTCCAGTTGTTAGCGGAGTTCAGAATGATAAAGGCGTCCACACTTACTTACCGGGTTTTTAGTTCATAGGGACAGAAAAAAGCTCAAGAAAAGGGTTCTCACCTTATTACACGGCGTATATTCACTGCCCGTTTATTAGGCTGTTTGCCATCTAATCCTTTAAAATAGTTCGGGCGCCTTGTTCACGGGGCCACATTATCTACGCGTGATGGGAATATGCCGCTCAGCACAGAAAAAAACACACCCCTCAGCTTTATTGTCCTGATACAGATTTGAGGCCTAGCTATTCTTGCTTTATTAAGAATAACGTTCATTCCTATGACATTCCCCCACCCCCCAATCAGGCAGCCCTTCATTTTACCACGTTCTCCCTGCCCTAGATATTGAAGGAGATAAGTGCAGCAGAAGAGGAACTGGCCGCTTTAGCGGATGAATTCCTCGGCATCCTTTTCTGAGCCCGGGGAAGAAAGAACGTTTGAAGGAATCGGGAATCGCTTTTATTTAATCGGAGCTTTGAAGCTCGGAAGAGAAAGTGCCACAATGCCTCGATTCTCTTTCTTTTCCTTTCTCCATCATACCCAACCAAGAGGCTTTTAAAATGCGCTGATTTATACCAGGCCTATTCCCTAAGCTATAATCTACAAAAACGACCTGCCTTGGAGAACGAGTTGCGGAAGCGTTCAACGCCTGTTGCCCTTTCCTGATCTCCCCACCTTTCTCTCTGTCAGCTCCAGTCCCACCTGGGCGTGGGGGCTGGGGGCTTGTCCTGCCTGTGTAGGAACTGAGCTGCGCGAGGGGGGGGGGAGGCTTTTTGCAATTCATTTGCCTTAGGACAGGTTAGAACAGAGAAACCCCGTTTTAGCTAACGAAGTAGACTCGCAATCCCGAGGGTCGAATTAAATTGTGTCTCTACTCCACTCCACCCCCACCCCACCCTTAACTTCCTAATTGAATAACCGCATCCTTGAGCAGAAAAAGGAATAATAATAGTAATAATAAAAAAAAACCTGATAGGAATGGCTCGCATTTGTGTTGACTGAACGACTCGTCGTTCAGCTTATAGCAGGCTCGCCAGACGGTGCTCGGCGAGCCCGCTTTCCAATTTTTTTGTTAGAGGACCTGGAAAAGGAGAGACCGCTGGAGCGAGAGAGGAAGAAGAAGAGATCTTCTCAGCCCGCGAAGCGCCTCAAACTCGGACCGCCTTCCGGGGCTCCGCTCCGCTCTGTTCCGCTCCTCACCTCTCCTTTCCCTCCCTCTCTCCCCTGTCTCTGCAGCGCACCGTCCAGAAAAACGCCAAATACGTTTGCTTAGCGAATAAGAACTGCCCCGTGGACAAACGCCGTCGGAATCGGTGCCAGTACTGTCGTTTTCAGAAGTGCCTTGCGGTCGGCATGGTCAAAGAAGGTAGAGCCTGCCGTGGGCGGGCGCCTGGGGGGGTGACAAGCACAGGCGGAGCAGCAGCGTCCCCAGTCGCGGCGAGGAGTCGCGGCGAAGTTCCAGCTGAGCTTCCGCGGGCGGCTTCTTCTGACCCTTGGGATGCCCGGGGCTCCCGCCCACCCCAGCTCCTTCAGGCCCACCTTCAGCGCATAAACCCTCGGGGTAGTGGCAGGAGGCGAAGGCCTGTGCAAATCCGGACTAGACCTAAGATAACCTTTTCCTGGGCCAAGGCGCTTGCGGGGCGCCTTAATTTTAACCTAAAAGGGATTCCAGGAGCAGGGCAGATTGGGCTTATGCGAAGGAACGCCAGGAGGCTTTGCTCTCGCACTTGTTTTTCTAAACTCGTTTCTAAAAAGTCAGCCTCGTGTTTGGAGCCAAACCTCCTTGAAACTGAGCTCCGTAGTGGCCCAAGGAAGTCCGGAAAAATACTACAATATTAAACAGCCCCAATTTCTCCTTGGAAACTTTTTCTGTGGACTGATATATTCAGCCACGTATTTTTGATCGCTGCAGAAAAACAGGACATTAGATGTGGGGGCGGGGCGGGGAGTTGTATTTTCTTCCTCCCTGCCTGGCCGGGCGACCTGAGCCATGTTCTCTGAGTGGGGGCGTCTTGTCTTTTTCAGTGGTTCGCACAGACAGCTTAAAAGGCCGAAGGGGTCGTTTGCCCTCGAAACCGAAGAGCCCCCAGGAGCCTTCTCCCCCTTCGCCCCCGGTGAGTCTGATCAGTGCCCTGGTGAGAGCTCATGTCGACTCCAAC
Source organism: Oxyrhabdium leporinum (assembly GCA_032468155.1). NCBI lineage: Eukaryota > Metazoa > Chordata > Lepidosauria > Squamata > Cyclocoridae > Oxyrhabdium > Oxyrhabdium leporinum. The sequence continues at coordinate 278,330 of JANHFL010004172.1, forward strand.
CCGGCTATGACCAGCCTGGACTATTCCAGGGTAAGCTGGAGACAATATTTGCCTACGGGTCCCCCTCGCGGGCCACCGAATGAAATCCGCCTAGTCCGCCTAGTAAAGTCATTCTCCCTTCCACCACCCATTTGATGTGATTGCGCAGACACCTCCGAGGTGTTGGGGTCCCAGAGGGCTTGGGGATATCTGGGCAAGAATTTGGTGTGTATGTGTATGCGTGTGTGCCTGCTGAAGTGGGAAGGGGAACTTCGAGCAGATGCGGGTTGTAACTCTCTTTAAACTCTCTGTTTGTGCTGAATGCATTTCACACGTTTGTATTGTGTGCATGGATTGGTGGGTAGAATTCCCTTCCCCTTATTACTTCCTTAGCACGGCCACTCATCCGCCCCCCCCCCGCCCCCCAAAACTGTCTTTCCAGAAGCTAAGCCAAACCCTGGAATGTTTTGCTTCGGGGTGTCTTTTCAGAGTGTTTAAAGTTGACCCTTCCTCCTGGCCACAGCCATTTCCCCTCCTCGAGTGGCCATCCCTCCTAGCGCCACCCCTAATTGAATTAATTGCCACGGGACATCTAATTTCTTCACTGGCCAGAGCGAGGTTTAATTGTTATAAAAACTTGGCTCCCCTCCTCGGAAATGGGGTTAGCAATTTCACAGGCTATAGATTTCAGAGAGCCTCATTAAATTGCTGGGGTCTTTCTCTTCCTTCCCTCCCCCTTTCCCCCTCTCTCCCATCTTCCTTGCCATGGAATCCCAGTTCCAAGCAAACCCAGATTATCAGATGAGCGGTGATGACACGCAGCACATCCAGCAGTTTTACGATCTCTTAACTGGTTCCATGGATATTATCCGGGGCTGGGCAGAAAAGATCCCCGGCTTCACTGACCTTCCGAAACAAGACCAAGATCTGCTGTTTGAATCTGCCTTCCTGGAGCTTTTCGTCCTGCGGCTAGCCTACAGGTAAGTAGGAAGTGCTCTCTCCGAGTTGAAGGTCACCTGACAAGTGTATACTTGGGTGTGCATGCCTGTGGGATACATGTGCACATACGTGCACACCCAGACACATCCCTCACGATCCTTGCGATGAGCAAACCTGCGCCGTTCAAGGTCCGCTGAGCTGCGTTTTTATTAACTCCTCAGTAATTAGGTCCCTCTTAAGCCTTCCATTTATTGCTTGGCGAATAATTAGTTGTTTGCCTTTCTCTATTCCCCCCCTCCCCTTTTCTGGCCGCCCTGTAACCCCACCCCCACCCCCACCCCCCCGCAGGTCAAACCCGGTGGAAGGGAAGCTCATCTTTTGTAATGGTGTGGTCCTGCACCGGCTACAATGTGTTCGTGGGTTCGGGGAATGGATCGACTCCATTGTGGAGTTCTCTTCCAGCCTGCAGAATATGAACATTGATATCTCTGCCTTTTCCTGCATCGCTGCCCTGGCCATGGTGACAGGTGAGACCCAGCTTCTGGCTCTTCCTCTTCCTTCTGGTCGCCCAGGGGTGTTTTCTTTCAGATTAAGTGATCTGGAATAAGTAACCAGTTTCTCCATTTTAGAGATGAGTATGGGTTAATTTTTTTGGGAAGGAATTTTAGTCTTTCTGGCAAGCAAAAAAATCTCTGCCCCGTGCCCAGTTTCAACTTGTCAGTGCAGATGAGAGTTCTCAGTTAGGAAAGATCCACATTCTCCCAACATAGAGTTAAAATCCACAATAGTCACACTCCTTGCCCTTATTTCATTTTAGAACTTCTATACTGCATATTGGGTTTTGTCACTTCTTTTTTCCATAAACTCCTGGCTTTTATTCTGGATTACGTAAACCTATTTATTTAACCTTCCTATGCTCCTATTTAAAGTAAACTAGAGTTTACCATTACGTCCCGGATGAATATGAAGTAATCCAGAGTAATTGCCCTTTTATACAATCACCCATTGGCAATAGGGAATAGAATTCACAAATCAAGATATATGCATGAAGACATGTTTATGTTCACATGACACACTGAATCACAAAATAGCCAATCATATTTTATGTTAATATGGTGGGCATCCAACCCCTGTGATTAACTTAAGGTTCAGTATGCCTGCCAATCCAGGGTATTGGGCTAATTGATCAAACCACAGAGGTGTTCTTATGAACAGAGGCTTTATGAGATAACATTCACGTTTGAATTGCTATAATACAGACAGTTCTGTGGCACACTGGAAATTCAAGAGTGCTGACTCAAGTGAAGGAGTCGCAATCTGAGCCACAACTGCAATTTCACAACGCTGTCTAATTTGTAGCCGTATGAAAGAAAGTCCCCCGAGTTCAGAAACTTCAGTTTATTCCAAACTATGTTGTTTAGCATTGGGACTTTAAGGAGTAAGGGTAGTTAAAGCAGGGGAAGGGTCTCCCAATGCATAATTTGTACTCTCCTAGCAAGGCCTGTTGAAGTGCCCCTCCCCCAGTCACCCACTTTGCATTTCTCTAGAGCTGGGTCTAAATCAGCACCTTCTTGTCCTTTTGCAGAGAGGCACGGCTTGAAGGAGCCCAAGCGGGTGGAAGAACTACAGAACAAGATTGTCAATTGCCTCAAGGACCATGTGACTTTCAACAACGGAGGCCTGAACAGGCCAAATTACTTGTCGAAACTTCTGGGCAAGCTCCCGGAACTGCGCACCCTCTGCACGCAAGGCCTGCAGCGTATTTTCTACCTGAAACTGGAAGATTTGGTGCCGCCACCAGCAATAATTGACAAACTTTTCTTGGACACTTTACCTTTTTAAAAACAAAGACAGAGAAAGGGAGAGAGAGAAAGTGTAAGGGGAGGGTGGGAAACCTAGAAAGAAAGACAATGCTGCTGTGTTCTCAGAGTTGAAGAACTTTCAAAGCCTCGAAGGTGGGAGGGGGGGGGCGGGAATGCAAGCAAGCAAGCAAGGAGGTCGAAGTCCCAGGAGAAAAGCGAGAGCCCCCCTCCCCCCCCATAAGGAAGGAGCACCTCTGGCTGTCGCATGCTCCCACCCCTCCAAACTGTGGCTTAGCTTGTCCTGCAGAACAGTGACTGAAAACTGGGGGCTGTGGCCATGCTGAATTCCGTTCCTTGGACTACACACAGATTCCCATGGTACAAGCTTTTTATTCTTGCCTAAACAAACAAACAAACAAAAAATTAAAGTCTCTTTCGCTCCCATCCACTCCCTTTTCCCCAAAGCAAAAACGACACACATATTTTTTTTTAAAGAGCTCATTACTATGATTGTGAGGATGGCTGTGACCAAGGACTATAAGTTAGGAAGCCGAGTCTTGCTCGGGCTTTAGCTGCTGCTGGCAAGAGTATTAAGATGACCCACTCAATCTCCCCTCCCCCTTTCTTAAGACTTTTAAAGTGTTTTCTGCTGTAAAGGGAAAGCTGTAATATATAGAAGATGAAATTAAGGGTGGGGGAGGGAGAGGGTGCAGCATGAATCGACAGAAGGCAAAGGATTGTACACTTATCAGATGCAGTTTGGCTTTTTCTTTCTAAAAATACAAAGCAAAACTATTCTGTGCCTATTTATGAATAAGCTATTCAAACCACTATAAAATTAGAGAAGGAGAAAAAGAGACTAAATCAAAGGGATTTGAACAAAAAGATTTGATTATTTAAGATTTAAATCAAAAGAAAGTGATGATTCTAGGAAGACAATGTTATTATAGGCACTTGCTATTTCAGTAATGTCTATATTCTATAAATAGTTATTTCAGACACTATGTAGTCTGCTAGATTTTATAAAGATTGGTAGTTCTCTAAGAAGCTTCAAACGTTTTTTTCTCAGTTGTAAAATAGGTGGGCACAGGTGTTACATAAATCCAACAGACTCCCCACCCACATCCATTTCTGGAAAATCTTCCGAAAGGGACCCATATTCCCGTGTTTGTAAACACCGTTTGGCATTCCTTGTTTGTAAGTGTCGTATGTATTGTTGATGCTGATTAAAAAGAAAACAGTTTATATCTTGATCATTTTGTTGTCTGAGGAGAAACCAGTCTTGCATGCACAAGCTTTTTTGACTATTTCCAGAGTGTTTCTCTCATATATAGATCTCCCTGGAAATTATTGAGCACTTTGTCTTTTTATTTCAAGTTTCTTTTGTTGAGGGAGGGAGTTGTTTTTTTAATGCCTAAAATTGTTAATATATTATTTTACGTATCAATACAATGTTTTTTAATGCCATATTCTGTAGTATATCTATTTTTCTTTGTATATTTCCAGTATGGCATATTTTAAAATCACTGCCTCTTCCCTTTCCTCTCTCCCACTCTACCCACCCCACAATTTCTCCATGTGGTGTATATGACAGTTAGAAGCTGACACTTTCTCCCTAAACTCTTTCTTGGAGAAAGATAATTTTAATGTTTACAGCAAATAAATCCATGTCAACGAACAGAATCCCGTCTTTTTTCTCTTTAGGAAAAAAAAAGTCCCAGAAGCCTCCCATGATAGATAGTTACTCGGATGATGATGATGGTGATGATGATGATTCATAGCACTGAAACAGCAGGTTAAAGAAATACTATATGTATGATGGCTTATCTGACCTGGGAAAAGGAATTTGCTGTTTTAAGTGGCAAAAAGAGGCAAAGCTAAGATGTATAGTTTACTTTCTTTTTCCAACTTCAATACCATGTAGTGTTTGTTGTTTCTACCATTTTAGCCTTCCTTTGAAATTTCTGGGAATCTTAAGTTAAATACAGAAATATTTGCCTTATCTGGCTCTAAAAATTTAAATAGGTCCTACTTAGTGCAATGCATTCTAGTGGAATTAGCTTTTGTGAGTAATCTCTGCATCAGTCTCTGATTCTGAATGAGTTTGTTCTACACCAAATGGAGTAGGCAAGATGTAGCAAAAAAAAGAAATGGGGCAGAAACAGGCTGGAATAAGTTATATGTGTATATGTATGTGTATATATATATATATGCACACACATACATATATATCAGTTATTTGGAACTGGAGCATTCATGTCCATTGCTGAAATTTAAATAGGCTAAATTGGATGAAATTGATTTTAACGGGCAGTGTGCATGCACCATAAACCTGTGGCATGTTTAGTGGAAAGCGAGTTCCATAGAGTTTAAAGAATCTGAGAATCTACTAACTGCAAAAGGCTGCAGTCTTAATTTATTTACAATGAAATGCTAAGGGTACAACTCAAACACATTCCTGTTGCATTCACAGGATTCTTTTCCAGAGAAGCATGTGGTTACATTCCTAAATCGTTTACTAATGTAAATGTAGTTTGAATTCAGTGCGATTTCTACAGAATAGGCAGAATTAGGATTGGGCTGTTAAGGTTTGGACAGAAAATTAATGCTTCTGTACTTCATGTGGAAGAAAATTGATTTATTTCAATGGAATTTTCTGCAGACTAGGTATATTTAGGTTTGGGCTGACGGAAATCCATGGAGTGTTGAACCTTCCCCAATAAGGTTTAGGAAGTGGAAGTCAAGCAATCCTATTTGTTAAGGATGCACATGCTGTGGATTCATCTGGGAGTGTGTATCTTATTGTACTTGAATATAGTACCTTCATTCCTTTTTAAAGAATTTATGGATTTTGTTAGCATAATAGGATTTTTAATATATATTTGAGAAAAAAACAACATTAAATGCATAAGCAAGGAAACGGTATCTTTGAATATCCCTCCAATTCATTAAACTTCAAACTCAATTTATTTCAAACCAAAATACATAGCCAGGTACGGGACTCAACTAAAAAAACTTGATAGGAGGATCCGTGTTTTAGATACAAACACATTTGCCGGAAGGCTTTTTTAAAAAAATTAAATATAATTAATATGTTTTCGGGTGGGGTAGCAAAGTGAATATCCCCATTATTATTATTTTATTGGGGGGAAAAAAAGAAATTTCGCATATTCACACAACTATTTTGCTGTGTGTCTGTTTTGAATTGGGAGTCAGAAATAGTAGCTACCGTAGTTTGACCTTTTCTCCCCGTTCTCCTGTGCTTACCAGCATCAAGCGGCTGGGGAAGGCGGGGGCGAGGGGGGGGCGGCTAAAACGAGACACCTGGTCGTTGGAATCAAGGAAAGATGACAGACTCATCCAAGATAAATAATGATAACAGCCACTCTCGTCCAAGGAGGGAATCCATCGGATCCCTAGCCGTCGCGCGCAGGAGGCAGGTCGGGGGAAAGAGCTGATTTTCCAGGGAAGGGTTCCTAAGGTTGCGCAGCTGGCGCGAGACTGCCCGGGCGTGGGCCCCGGGGGATTTGAGCGGGGCTTATTCTTAAGAAAGGGGGGGGAGAAGGAGCTCCGGGCCTGCCACTCTCGAGCGGTCCTCAGAGCCAGCGCCCTTCCCTCTTCTTTTCCAGATTTGCTCTTTCGGCGGCCCTGGCGGACCGTCGCGAAGGTGAGGCCTCTTTCCCGGGCTTAGAGACGGTGCGGGGCTAGGAGACGGCCGGCTTTACGGCTGGCAGAAGGGCCGGGAAGGAGGAGGGGGGGGGGCGAGGCTAACTCAGCCCTGGGGTGAAATCAGGCTTTTTTGGGGGGGCAACGTTCCCTAGATATTTCAACCCCCACCCCCACCCCGTCGAGCCCACAACCGGAGCTTGTGGCTCTCTACAAGGGTCGCAACGTGCAGCAGTTTGCCTTTCGGACCGTCCCGGTTTTTATTTCATTTCATTTCATTTCATTTTTCGAGGCAATGCAATGATACAAGTTGTGAAAAACAGGTAGCGAGGGGGTGGGGTGGTGGTGGTTGTAAGGGCTCTCCGGAAGACCCTTTTAGACCAGAAACGAGAAATCTCTTCAGGCAGAGAAGCCTGAGGGAATTCGGAGGACAAGCCCCGGGGTAGGGGGTGGGGTGGAGTGAAAATTTCCCGCCCGAAAAGTAGCGGTTCCTTCACAGAAAGCGCGCCCAGCGTAAGGCAGCTCGACGCTGCGCTCTCTTTTCCCGCCCATTTGCAGGCAGGAGGCTGAGGCGCAACGGCTGCTTCATGCAGGACGGGCGCCACCCTCCTCTCCGCGCCCCTCCGCCAACCCAGCCCCGCTGTTATAACGGGAGCGGAAAGGGGAGGTTGTCCCTCCCCCCCTTTTTTTCTTCCCTCTCGAGGCGTTTAGGTTGTGTGTGTGTGTGTGTGTGTGTGTCTGTGTGTGAATTCCAGCGACGCCTCGCTGATAATTGTGGGGAGGGAGCGAGCGAGCGAGCGGTGGCTCGGCTGGATGGGCGACTGCGGGGCGCGCCGCGGAGAAAGCATGCGATGGAATGTGCGTTCCTACGCGGCTGAATTTTCTAGGCGTTACATTTAGAGGAGATGGAGGTTTTCCTCTGGCGTGGGGGGAGTTTAACCAGAGATAAAGCAAAGCCGCCTCTCCGGCGAAAGAACTAAGGAGAGGGGCGAGGAGGAGGAGCGGGGAGAGGCGGCTTTTCCCCCAGTCGCCCCGCCGTTGGGGCGCTTCCATTCCTCCCAGCCTTCCCGCCTCCCAGAGCTCTCGGGGCGCCTCAGGACCCCGGAGGCGGCTTTTCCTGCGCCGCCTCTTGAGGGGAAGCCTCTGCTGAGGGAACCCTTTGTACTTCGGCTGGCTTGTTTTTGTCGTCTCGGGTCGGCCCGAAGCCGGGGACGCAGCCAGGGGTCTCTGCTTGTATTTATGGACGCGGTTTAAGGGCGCGTTTGAGCGCAAGCAAGGCTCTCCGCGGCTGGAAATAAACAGGCCGTCCTCGCCGTCGCGGGCGTCCCTTCTTGAGCTAAGAAGGGACCATTGGGGAAGTGGCGGGGCAGGGGAGGTGGAGGCTGTTGGCTCAGCGGCCGCAAGACTCCTCGATAGACGTCGAAATAGCCCTGAATGCGGGGATTTAACAGGGCGAAAGCGACTCCCGGAGAGGGAATTAGGGGTCCATTCATTCGAATGAGATGTCTTGAGGAAACGTGGCGGGGATGACGCCCAATAACTGGAATAGGACTACCTGGGGGAAAGGAAACCATCGCCGACTCTCGAACTTGAGCAAGAATATTTGGGGAGAAGGTGACTGGAGTGGCCTGTAGCTGAGCGCGCATCGCTGATATCTCGGGCATATCTCAATAGGCGAGAAAGCGACGTGCTGTGGTCAGTCCCTTCCTGGGTCACTTGCCCTTGGCCATCACTTTCCTCCCCCCTCCGCTCCCCACCCCCCCAAGCAAGCAACGGGGAAGTTCCTGTTGACGGCAAGGAGTGAAAGGAGGTTGGGGGGAACTTTGTTCCTTTCGAGGGATGCCTCATTTTGCAACTGGCAGCCTAGGTTGCCCTACCTGTTACGCTACTTTAGCGTTGCCCAACCCTTCTTTGCAGTTCCCGAGCGGGGACTCTCCACCCCCTGCGAAGCTGTAGGGTGACCCGTCACATCCCAAGTGGGCTGATCGGCAGGACGGAGCGGCCGTCCTTGCAAGACGCTGGGCCGGACCTCCGCCCCTTTCTTTCACCGTAAAGAAAGACACGCCCCGGAGGTTCTGCGAAAGGACCGGAGGCATCTTAAATATTATAATGCCGTAGGTTAAGTCCGTTTCCTCCACTTGCCTCCTTAGGCTTTTTTTTTTTTAAGTATTTCAGTACTGAGGCATTAACAGGATTTGGGGTGGCCGGAATGCAAAACGCGATTCGACGTCAGGGTTTTTACCGATTTGAAAATTATTTCAACCCGCGAAATCCTGGGCCGATTTCCGCCTCCCTGGTTGGTCTTCTCTACCTGCCGCCTTCCGTTCATAGCACCTGTTCTACTTTTTGTAGGCTTAGCCCATCCGTTGCTCCATGCCGTGAAGGTTATCCCATCGCTGGGGAATTTAACTTGATTGCGTGATACGAAGGCTACAAATCCTACGCCCATTTTAACTGGGTTGTATGCTTCTATTGAATTCAATGGGATTGACTTCGGGAGTGATGTTGGTAATTCATAGATTCGAATGTAAACTAAGCGGTGCCAGTGCCCTTTCTAGGTATCTGCTCAAATGTAAATCATCTGGTTTCACTGGCAGATATTCTCAGATAAGGGAGAATAGCTCTGCAACCTGAAAACCGACCACTTCAACTGCAAAGATACCCCAAACGCTTCCATTCTCGACAACACTTTTCTTCATCCGTGATTCATCTTTCCATCTATTCTAGGCAGACAAACATCCCCTTCCAACTTCGCACATCGACCTAAAATCTTGAGGCTAGGTTTGTCCTAACTGCTGCAATCAGGAATAAAATATATTGATAATAATTTGCTTCAGCGTCCCTTCGCATTAGTTTACATTTCGCAAATCACCCCCAGGCTACTGCAAGAGCGCAAGGCAGCGATTTCCAGAAGATGGTCCACAATGAGTTTCAAAACCGCTGAATTGAAAGTCCAGTCCGCAACCTCCCAGTCCTTCACAGTTATTGTTGAAGATTCTTATTCGCAAGCCAAGCTCAACAACTCGAAGCTCTTCATCAATCCAGACAGACCTATCCTATTTAAAGAAGAAGAAGAAGAAGAAGAAATCCTAATACCGCATTACCAACTGAAAGATAAAACTAATCTCAGTTGTCGGCATCTTCCTCCACTGCACAACTGCCTTCCTAATTGATTCCTACTTCTCTACTATTTTCCAGGCATCTGATAGAGAGGAATCAAGCCCTTTTCGAACAGAAATTAAGCTGAGATCCTTCAGAGGATCTCGCTAGTTTCGCACTAATCAGGGTTTAGATTCTAAAGTCCCGCCAACTCTTGGATCTCTTTCATCAAAGATTGTTGAAGAAATCATAACTGATTGACAAACCTTCGTTCGCAAATCGCAGGAACTAGATTCAGACATTCGCTAAGACAAATCCGAACAAGTCCCAATATGGGTTTGCTGCAGCGCTGTATGTGAAATACTCAGCACTTCCTTTGTCCTCATAGACCCGGTTGGGTGAAGATGAAGACTACCAACATGGAGCCCAGAAGAACTCAAGAACTGCGGGGTGTGTGGGTGTGGGTGTGGAGAGAAGTAAATAAATACTTTTAATTCTTCCCCATAATAAATGAAACACAAGAAGCTTGTCTTTGGTGGATTTTTATTGTATACATACCGGGGGCGTTAGATGTTAGGAGGCCTTCCATCTTCCACTCCGTCAGGAATGGCACGGCACTGGAAGGGGGCTGTTGAACTGGCTATTACTACACCAGCTCCGTTTTTGTGCCAGCTTCTCTGCCTTGGAAGGAGACTCCACTGGCCTCAAGTAGGCGGCTTGCCTCCCGTGACCGAAAGATCTTAGCCGGCGAGTAACTTTCAGACTGTATTCCCCCAACGGAGCTAACTGAAACAAGAGTTGACTTGTGCCAACTCTCTCAGTTGGTATCATGCATGGAGTCTCAAACCAATGATCGCACAACATACTAAGATAAAATGTAGTTGACCACCTCGTGGCGCAACACAGGACCAGCGACGCTTAGTTTCAAATTCTACAATAGAGTGGCACTGCAATCCCAAGGACAAGGGACTCTCGGATCAAGATGAGGCACGGATTTCTTAATTGTGGTTTCTTGAATAGGTCCTCATTGGCTGGGTTCTGCAACAGGTTAAGCCCTGCCCTGCCCTGCCCTGCCCTGCCCTGCCCTGCCCTTGCTTTCAGAACTGAAACAAGATTTCAGCCCGATTCCGGAAATACCAGCGTCTGCTTGCGTCTGTTTGCCCGGCTTCCCAACAAAGCAGCGACGAAAATCAGTTTGAAATCGTGAAGTGCACCGAACTCATGTGGGGGTTCAGTCCTGTTCTTCGACAGATGGAGACTTATTGCTTGGTAAGATCTGCAGCTGTTGCTTCAGTGCTTAGGAGCTCCAAGCAAAGTCTGTAGCCTATCTCTGCCCAACAATCAAAAAACCAACCAACGTTGTCTAGCGCGCCCGAGAGAATGCATTTCCCACGGACTTGTATTTGCGGCTAACTTAATCGTAGTTTGCTCAAGTTGCCAGCCTGCTGGGATTCCAGTACAGTTCGGCTATGGGCTGGTTTTGTACAATATGCTGGGGCAAAAGATGGCTGCTGAAATTTTGATTCGGTGTATCCTGCGAATTTGCTTAGAACTGAATTTGCACAAACAGGAGGCTCACTTTCCTCAGTTCAGTCTCCAAAAACTTGTGGCCCTTGCTTCCTTTCAGCTGCAACCCACCTCTGCAGAGAAAACATACTGTAAAATGGAAGCTTTGTGCTAGCAGGACCAACACTGCAGACTGCAAAGCTGAAAGTCCAGATTAACCTACAGCTGAGAGCTGCCTGCCTGCTCTGATTTTCTGCCAGGGCTTCAGAGACCTTGGAAAAACCTAAGGAAATGCAGAAGAAAACCTAACTGCCCTGGGCTTCTGATCCTACCATCTTTCCCCTCTCCCATTTTAAAACTCTCCCACCAACAATGGGTGACATGTATGATATGGCTACTGTATGATAACAGGAAGCTTCTGTTTCAAAGGTGCTTTTTCAAAAGGCAGCTGGACTTTCTTTGTTTTTGCTTGAAGATATTTTGCTTCCTATCCAAGAAACTTCTTCAGTTCATATAGACACTTCTGTTTCAAAGCCCCGCAGAGAGGGGACTGGATTCCTAGGATCCAGCATAGGATCATACCAGAGAAGCACAGCCAGTGTCTCTCCTTGGCTAGAAGCTCCATCGATAGGCAGGGTCTAAAGGAAAAGAAGTCCATCTCTCGTGCCACTTCATTCTTTAGGATAGGGGTTTTCCTGGACTTCTTTCTGGATTTGGCTCCATAAAGTGGTAGTTGAATAAGAACAGCTGCCAAGTTCCTGTGGAGGAATACATCTTGAAATTTGTGTCCCATCTACCAAACAAAAGCAGCATATTTCTTAAAGTAGAAGTGAAGGAGATAAATTGAACAAGAAACAGAGAGTGGTGGTTCTAGATCTGAGATGCTCACACCTCTTACCCAGATATCAGCTCTACTGGAGAACAAAAAAAAAGTGGAGTTTATTTCTAAGCAAATGTGCTTCCTGCTGTACTTCTCAAGACTGAAAAAATCAGAAAGATCTGTTGGCACTAGCCCTAAGTCACTCATTCACTCTTCCCAACAGGAGTCTCTCAGATAATGGTGGGCTGCAGTTCCGCTTATTCCCACACAACATGGTCAATGGAGGTAAATGAAAGACACAGGACTGGAGGGGAGGGAATTTGATTTACTTGTACTTTCTGCTCAATAACTATAGTTAGTTGCCTGGAAGGAGTTTGAATTAGAGATTTCAACATCTATGCATGCTTCACTCCAATATAAGCTCACTATGCTCAGCTGACTTTTGCTACCAAATCAAGTCTTTCTGAGGACTGCAATTAGAGCCTAAATGTACATTTTCAAAAAAATAATAATATAAAGCCGTATGAATTTCATCATGTTGATTTCTGACTATACATCCCTGAGATTGGGCTGTACAGTGCTAGAAAACACATTTAACTGATGTATATTCACACATAGACTGGGACTTTAAACCTTTGGATATTAACAGGAGATCAACTGCTTTGGAATTAGTAGAACCTAAAAAGCTGTCTTACAGAAGTCAGTCTATTGGTCCATATAGCTCAATACTGTTTATTCAGTCTAGTGATGGGTGTCTAAGGATCCAGCCAAGCATGGGATTGTATGTAAAGTAGATGAGCTACAGTATCACTGAGTAATACCTGTAGGTTTGCAGAGGCTGTGGCATTTGGATTGGCATCCTAGACAATTTTAATTGGTGTGGATGCCTCTATTGAGTCAATATAATTTTTTTCAACTCCCCCTCCCTCCCTGCAACTGCACAGGACATGAACTACTGTTTGCCTAAACTTACCACTGGCTAAGCTTTCAATAAACCATGAAACAGTCAGCTTACATTTTAGTTTACTGAACGTATATAGTGCAAGCCTGGTTCAGGCACAGCTTTGGTTTGTCCAGTAGAAACCTCCCTGCGTTTGAAGAGGAACACTTACATGGCAACAGTTAACATCTGGAAATGAACTGATAATTAGCAGACAGTCTAGGCACATTTCTTAATTTGGGAGGCTTTCTGCTTAGGACTGGTGTTCCTTTTCAAACAGAATAGTTCTAAAATGTGCTTGCAGCAAAAATGAGCTACAATTTCTGCAAGCTTTTAAACTAAAATTCAAAATAATGCAGGAGAGAGCTTCCATGCAGGCTGCCATGCAGCTCTTAGGAATAGTGAGACATATTCCTTCTGGATTAACAAACTGTTCAGTAGTGGGCATAATTTTTTAGAAAAAGGCTTCTGTGTTGTTTCAGGCAGGGTTCCCCTTCCCGTAACAGTTATATGTCAGCCTAAGATTCATTAGATGTGCTCATTCCACCAAATAGCCGTGATCAGGGGGAAATACGGATCTTTTGAATTTTTGCATATCCTGTGCCTATTAAAAATGCATGGTAAAACAGGAGTGCAGGGATACTTCTGACTGTTAGAGCATTTGTTGTGTTATCAGAGTTCTACGGTACCTTATTTTTATGGAAATATATTCCGATACTAGCAGGTAGATCTGAGGTGGTCGTGATGAAACTAACATCATAGCAGAATGATAGCCATTTCTCTTTCTATTATTTGACAGTGATTAATTTCTTCTTGCAGTGTTTCAATTTTACACCAGAGGCTAGGTTATCATGTCTGATCTCCAGAAATATGCAAGGCTGGGCCTGGTTCCTGGATGAGAGAATATCAAGAAATTCTAGGACTAGACTGGGAAGTTTAAAAAAAAAAAATCCTTGTCAAATCATTTCTCTACTGTTGTCAAGAAAATCATATGGAGATGGTTGTTTGGCCAAAAGGAGTCAAGCTTGACTCAAGCGTCACTTTAGTTTTTGACACTGCCCAGATAATGGAGCAAGGCCAATAGTACATGGCAAGACAAAGTAGAAACTAATACACAAATGGGATGGGGAAAGCGAATTTTTACTGATGAGAAGGTTTCCTCTCTTTTATCCTAGTTTACAAAGAAAGAAGAGAGAGAAGTAAGTGCTCACTAAAGCAAGAAGAATGAAATATAATAACACAATAATAATAAAAACAATAAAATTGTATAATAATACAATTTTTCTTTTCTTTAAATATGTAAGACAATAACAAATAATAATTATTTTGGAGCGTGTGCTGAGCATCTGATCTTCGGTGCCAATGTCCCCAAAGGTATCACTTTGAGACAAGTCTGATAGTACGATTTGGTTTTTTTTTAATGTAAGAGGACTTTATCCCCGGAGAAAGTGCCATTGTAATTGAAGACTGTGATTCCATGACACACCTTACTTAGCATTTCCCCCCTCTTTCCCCATGCTCATGCATGAATGTTTATTTGAAGTTTGCTACTTACTATGGCATCTAGATCTGCAATAGGGGCTATCTCAAGGTTATGAATCTAGTCTCTGTAAGCTCTGACAAATCTTAGGTTCAGAATTTGGTATCTGGACCTCCAAGTTTGTTTCAGATGATGTAATTAATTACTGCTCCACATGATAAGTGTTATGGGCATGCTTGCCATGCCAAGTTGGTCGTTTTTAGCATGGCTGACCATAGCTATTGTTATATTTATAATTTGGTATCAAACCTAACATTTCCACTCTTAGGGGACATATCTTCCAAGCCTTTTGTCATTATAGACAGGTCATGGGCTAGAGAGGGAGGTACTAAATCTATGTTGCTATGTGTCATCGATATGAATTCTAACAAAATCTGCCAGTCGGATCTAACCATCTAATTAATGACTAGGTTTACATATTGCACTAAGTCACAATTAAATTTAGCCATAGCTTGTTGAACGTTGTTCAGATATAATAATAGATGTATTTATAAATTTAAACTTGTGAATTCAATCACTATACTAAGTTCAAATAATAACAAAAAACAAAATATTCTGGCACAATGACATAAAGCAGAACCCAAACCTACCCAAATCATTATCAAATTTGGTAATAAATCATCGGTTTTTGGCAGTGGGGATTTTCTGGCTCATTTTATAAAGAAAATAAATGCCGAAATAAGCGTTTTAAATCTTTAGTGGCTTAATTTTAATTATACAAATAAATGAACATTTCAGCTTTCTACCTCTCCATTGTTGCATCATCTATCACCTTCCAGGTGGGAGGGGAAGGGGAGGGAAGGGAAGGGAAGGAAAAGAAAGGAAATATCTGTAGTAAGATGGCCAGTCCCTAACTTTATTCAATGTTGAACCCAGATTCAGGGAATCCTCAACTTATGACCACAACTGAGCCCAACATTTTTGTTGTTAAGGGAGAAATATATTAAGTGAGGTTTGCCCCATTTTATGATTTTTCTTGCCACATTTGTTAAGTGAATCAGGCAGTTGTTAAATTAGTAATATGGTTGTTAAATGAATCTGGTTTCCTCATTGACTTTGCTTGTCAGAAGGTAGTAAAAGGGGATCATATAGAGCCGTGGTGGTGCAGTTGTTAGAATACAGTACAACAGGCTACTTCTGCTGACTGTCGTCTGCCTGCAGTTTGGCAATTCGTATCTCACCAGGCGCAAGACTGACTCAGCCTTCCATCCTTCTGAGGTGGGTAAAATGAGGACCCAGATTATTGGGGGCAATATGCTGATCCTGTAAACTGCTTAGGGCTGTAAAGCACTGTGAAGCGGTATATAAATCTAAGTGCTATTGCTATCATATGATCCTGGGACACTGCAATCGTCATAAATATGAATCAGTTGCCAAGCATCCAAATTTTAGTCACGTGACCATGGTGATGCTACAACAGTCATAATTGTGAAAAATGGTCATGTCACTTTTTCCAGTGCCTTTGTAACTTCGAACAGTCACTAAACAAACTATTCTAAGTCAAGGACTAACTATTCTGTCAGGCAAATCGCTTTTCTAGTGGCAAACTGCATACTCTGAATAGCAGACAATTCCTCTAGCGTAATGAACAAAGTAGGTGACATCTCTCCATCTCCCCCAATCTTGAAAGGTAGATCTGGATATGAAAACAACACTAGAAGTAGATAGTATAACAGAGAATGTAATCTGCAGTCTAGAAGCTATGCTTCTTAGAATTAAATCTGTTGAAGGCAGCGAGATTTATTTCTGACTAGATATGCACAACATTATGATGATAAAGAGATATTTAAGCTCTCAAAACCTAAAAGCAGCAGCAGTGGATTTGCAACTCTGTGAAAGTATTTTGTTTTCCTTTTAGGCTACTCCCTAAAATTATACGTAGAACATCATAAACACTTACTGAGTTTTCCTTGGTGTTTTTTTTCTGCTTAGGGAAGTCAGGACTGTATAGATAAATTATTTTCTAATGTGTACTTTAGTGTTTTATGTGCTAAGTTTGTTTTTTAATCCAGCTCCGTTTCTCCTTTTCAGCATCTACTTCAGCATCCACTTCCTTTTGAAGAAGGTTGCTAATATTCTGTTTCTTTTTTTCCAGTTTGTTTTTTCAGATATAGAAATAGATGTTTGGACACACAGAAATACTACATAACATAGTGTAGGCCTCCCTGAAACCTTGTTTGATAGGGGAGTAATATCTGCTCAAAACTTCATTATTTATTTGAATATTATACTTAATGAACTGAAGGTGAGAAAGTTCTTAAAAGAATGTAGCAGTGTTTTGGCTAAAAGAATGCATAGCTTTTGGCAGATAAATTGCAACAATTCTGCAAGCCATAAACCTGTCTTCCTAAAATAATTTTCGAAAGCAAGCTTAATAGAACCTAATAGAACTTTGAATAAGTAGGTGTAGCAAGGATGGGGGAACAGCAGCATTATGGATATTTCTGAATGTTTGTTCCCATTATTTTTCAATTTTTCCATGGCATGTGGGTTATTGGGGTTTATAATTCAGCAAAATCTGAAATGCTACCAGTTTTCCAACCCTGATTTATATTGCATGTGCTATACTATCATTATATCTCCTTAAAATCTGTTTTTGGTTGTAGATTATAAAGGAAGTTTGTATTTTCAGAAGGAGAAACAAAAGATGTTTACAGATGTGCAGAAGAAACACATTGAAGCAGCATACATTGTCTAGAGAGACTGGCTAAAATGATGGACGTTGTCCATTTGGGTTAAATCAATTTTAGGGAATGATGGACAAGACATTTTAGAGATTTGCAAGAAAATGATAGTGATATATTGAAGATTAGTACAGAAACAAATGCTATAAAAGTTAATGTCCAGGGGAAAGAACTGATGAAAACTAGGTCATAAATGCTGTAAGAATGTTGAAAAATGTTGAAACTATAGGCATGTATAGTGCTACTGGATAAATGTCAGAATTAGCAGTTTGTTTATGGAGTGAAGATTTAACATATGTGAAGATTAGAAATTTGATTTAAAGGCTAAAAGAAGTGACAGGAAGCAAAATTTGGGAAGTGCAATGTGACTTTGTGCAAGGAAGGGGACATGCAGATCTTACAGAAGGTCATTGAGAAATATATGAATGGGAGAAAGTTGAACTTTAGTTGATTTAGAGAAAGTCTATGATAAATGAATAGACTTGAATGATGAACTATGTGTGGATTTGGAGATGAAGGCTGGTTTTGAACTATGTTAAATCTGGCACATTTTGAAAGTAAAACATGGTGAAAATAAATGGAATGCTTGGTTCAACCTTAAGCATGGAGAAAAATAGCAATGTGTCTTGGAAGTTTAATGTTTAATATACTTATGGATAAAAGCTTAAGGATTGCTTGTAATGATAGTGGAAGTATGTCAGTTGGAGATGTGAACATGCATGCATTTTGTTTGCAGTCCATGTCAGGATGTGGGCTGAGAACTAGAATGATTTGCAGTGAATGTTACGTGGATTGTAATTTTTGACGTACAGGAATGACAGGACATGAAATCAGTGACTGAAAATTATATATAAATTGAGAGAAATTAAAGCAAGTACATGAATTTGTGTACCATAGTAGCACATCTACTAAAAATGGGAAAGTGGATGAATAAATTTTAAGATATGCAAGTGCTGGGAAAACGGTAATGTTAGCATGCGGTCTGTTAGAATGAATGGATGCCAGTTCCCTGAAGATGGGCTCCAGCATGAAAAAGTTCGGAAGACTAAACCTGTGGTCCCAGTGACCGACCCAGATTGTATCCTGCAACATTATCCCGGGACACATATATTCACCTTCATTTGTGAATGAATGTTTGTCAAAAGATGCAAACAAAAATGCAATATGCAGGTGCTCCTTGGCTTAGAGCCACAATTGAGCCCAAAATTTCTGTTGTTAAATGAGACATTTGTTAAGTGAATTTTGTCTCATTTTACAACCTTTCTTGCCACAGTTGTTAAGTGATTCACTGCAGTTGATAAGTTAGTAACCTAGTTGTTAAGTGAATCTGGCTTCCCCATCGACTTTGCTTGTCAGAAGGTTGCAAAAGGTGATCCCAGGACCCTGGGACAGAGTAATAGTCTTAAATATGAAAATTTAAGACAGTAATAGTCTTAAATATGAACCAGTTGCCAAGCATCTGAATTTTGATCACGTGGCCATGGGGATCCTGGAAAGGTTCTAATTGAAAAACGGTCATAAGTCACATTTTTAGAGCCGTTGTAAGTTTGAACGGTCACTAAATGAACTATTATAAGTTGAAGACTACCTGTATAAGAGCGTTTGTCTTCCTAATTTATTTTATGGCAATGAGATTTGGCTGGGGTAGGAGAAAAATAGTTGTATGTAATGGGAGCGGATGCTCAGGAAATATGGGCTAAAACGGGAAGCGATATTATCAGAAACCAATGAGTTCTGAACTACTGTAGAGTGAATATATAAGTGAGTTTCCCAGAAAAGAAGTACTTAGAAGTGGTTTGCTTCTATTGAGAGAATGAATGAAGATTGAATTGTAAAACAAATGTATGAAGAATGAGTAGCATGAGGAATTGGCAGGGAGGGAGGGGAAGAAAGCCTGAAAAAAATGTTGTTGGATAGAGTTTATGAGATTCTGAAAAGCAGAACAGTGAAAATTTTAAATACTGGTAAATACAGAATATGAAGTGGTGTAAAGATGTAATAGAAGCAATTTGGACAGCAAGGATGAAGAAGTATGGGGAGGTACAGTGAATGGGATTGCAGTGGACAGATATAGTTAAGACTTGCTTTCCTCTTATCTGCTGGCTTCTTTTGCTCAGTACTCCTCACTACGTATTTTGCATAGTGCATTTGCACTAAGATTGCTCATAGCAGAGGAACATAGAGATGACCTTGGAGAAGAAATGCATAGATTGTTTGCAAAACACAAATTCAGGTGATTAGCAAACATGAGCTTAGTCCAAAAGAACCCAAAATAGCAGGAGAAAAAAAGAGGTATCCCATTTTGACCCTTTTAGCTGTAAGAGGGAGGGAAGGAAAAAGGTTTTCACGATTCTCTTATTATAGCTTGTATCAGTGTAACAGTATTTCTTGTGGTGTCGATGTTGCGACCTGAGCTACCTCAAAGAGTTCATCGTCACTCATAAGGAGTGTGAGTGACTGTAAGGAAGAGAAAATAATACTGCAATGCAGATTCTACCCTTTACATATACATGCAACATTGCAATGCAAGTATGACATGATGTAGTTTGTAGTGTTGGTGCCACAGTGTATGTTTTGATGACATAGCATGATTAGGAAGTGATGCTTACGTCTGTCTGTCTGTCTGTCTGTCTGTCTGTCTGTCTGTCTGTCTGTCTGTCTATCTATCTATCTATCTATCTATCTA
>JANHFL010004172.1:298090-310795 GCA_032468155.1 Oxyrhabdium leporinum
ATCTATCTATCTATCTATCTATCTATCTATCTATCTATCTATCTATCTATCTATCTATCTATCTATCTATCTCTTGATATATCTTTGAGTGCATTGTATAAGTGATTTGGTTGGATATATCAACTGAAACATCTTAATTTTGTACTAATCTAATTAGAGCTCTTTTGGTGTAGTAGTTAAGATGTTGGACCAGAAACTGGGAGACTGTGGGTCAGCAGTATGGCTTTGGGCAAGTCTCTCTCTCTCAGCTCAGCCCTCCTCATAGGATTGTTTTTGTGAGAAAATTAAGAGGTGTATACCACTTTGAGTTATACAAAGCAGAGGAATTACATAAACAATAACATTTTTAGGGTCTAATCTGCCTCATAGGATTTTTGTAAAAATAAAGCCATGCGTTCTGCCTGTAACTCTTTAAAGAAAAGATCACTGTGGTATATAAAATTAATGGATGGATTTATACACTTTACTATATTACCAATGAGTGATTTTGAACATTGGATGAAGCCTTAAACTGTTGCCAGGGTGTCTTACACTCATTCTTAAGGGACTATTGGCTTTTTCTTCACATGAAGAAAGGGTGATGCCCTTTCTATATAGTGTATCAAAATCTGTCAGAGTCTATCACAGTTTAAAGCATAATATGAATGGATCACATGGAGAGCAATCTTATTTATGTCTATTGAGGAGTAAATCTTGTCAAATTCATTGGCACTAACTTCTAGTTAAGTGAATAGAACTGAACAGTCTCAGTCTAGTTCTTAAATACAGCTCTCTAATCCAAATATTTGTGAGTTGTTAAATTTATAGATACAAATCACACAATAAAATTTTTCTTTTAAAAATGTATTAAGATTTATTATAGCATAAAATACAATGAAATTAAAAAAACCGGTTGAGGAGTATAGGATGAAAAAAAAAGAAGAAAAAAGATGTTGACTTCCCACTTTTTCCAACACAGCAAAATAGTAATACTCTTATGACTTCAACTTTTTACATTACCTATAATTATTATAAGCCAGTTCTATAATTACTTAACCATTACATCTTCAAACTAAATTCTGAATTTCATTTTTTTTCTACTTCAAGCATAAAAACCAGAAGCAATATCCCAATAGAAACAAGACTAAATAAAATCTCTTTGTTTACAATATTTTATATCGCCATCTTAACCAAATCCATTTTTCCTTTTTTTTTCTCCTGTTGTAGGAAGTGATATATATTTCTATTTGCACTTATTAATCTTTCTAACCCATCATCATTTATATTAACAAAAAATACTATACTCTTACAAATTCTTTAACTTTAAAGGGAAAACTCTCTTATATTCATTTCTTTGAAAGTTTCATCTGTATAACTAAAATCAATTAATTCTACTGCATCCTTTTAAGCTTCCTTTTAACATACATACTTTCAAATTTACTTTCACTAATGTTTTTCAAACTTTAGGAATTACCGTAATATATATACAAACTTTAGGAATTACTTAATATATATAAACAATCCATTTTCAAAAACATTTTATAAGCACAAAACAATGCATTGGCACTTTCTTTTAATTATGTATGTCAAACCAATAGAAAATCCATCCTAGCCCCAATTAACTTATTAAATTTAAGTCACTCTCTCCAGCTTATCGTCATAAAATGCAATCTTTTTCTTCTTCGGAATGTCTCTTAAATAAACTTCTCTTTTTCTCAAGAGATTCTCCAATATGATTTTTAAAACAATTATGTCAACATTGTCAATTTCCATTTTGATTTTGAAGTGGAGATTCCAGACTTTTTCTCTTAAGGATTGTAGATTTGCTTGCAACTCTTCTTTCAATTAACTGGGGGACTTTTAATGAAATCATTTTCATAATAGGTGTGAGATTTACATTCCAAAATTACAATTAAGTCCTTTGTATTGTCAAATACGTGTAATAGTCTTAGGAGTTTGATAACTTTCTGTACTTGGTTGTGTCTCTGGACTACTTATCTTTCTTCCAATTACTTCAGTAATTTGTTCCTGTTACTCCTTTTCATGACATACTTTGAACATAGTTGATCTATAAAGTCAATTGTTTTATTTAACTCCTTCTCTAAAGTAATGTATGTAATCTTGGTCTGTTAGGTGCCTTCTATGTTTCTTCAGCTTCTTTTGTTTTTTAACTCCCTCTTGTGGTCAAAGAATAAATCTTTTTTTTTTTAAAAAATGCTTTTTTGTAGATCAGCTGGTATATCCTGGCCAATCAGAAACCATTAAAATAAAAATATTTCAGCCTCCCACAACAAACAATTCAAAATGCAAATTATAATTCTCAACATAAAATAAAGGGGCAATTTCATGAAAATGACAAAATAAGATCATAACGTTTTAAATCCTTACGATTCTACATCATAATAAGAAAGAAAAATTACTTATTTTAGCTCACCTCTGGCAACCCTTCTCCTTGTTGTTCTGGAGATTTCTGGACTGGTCAGTCACCCATCTTTACTAGAAGTCCAACTGGTATAAATATAAGCTATCCAGCTCTAAACAAAATCCAGTGACCTTAGCTAAAAAGAAAAGTTCTCTTTCATTTCCTTTGCTTTCAAATTCAAATTCAAATTCTTTTTGTGCCATGCCTTAAAAATCAACACAATATTAGAATATTCTGGATCAAAAAATGTGTGCAATTGAATCTCAGTCTTAAGTGTCTTTAATTCATATGTCTGGTAGCATCTGAAACACATGGAGCTCATGCATAACTATCATGAGACACTATGATAGCCTCCGACACTTCTTTCTGGAGAACCAAGGCAGATAGCATGTAGACTCTGCCTGCACTGAGAATTAACAGTTCCTTTACATAAAATCACTTCCTTGTTTATCCTTTTTCTGCAGTGATGTAGCAAACGCAATGGAGAAAGCAGAGTTGTCTTACTTCAGAGTGACTAACTGTCAGCCTTGGGAGCCATATTTGTAGAAGGCCTCTGCGGCTGCCACAATTAGTGCCTGGGAAATTGGGAGGGGGGACGTTCACACCGAGTTGGGAAGAGTAGATAGACACAACAACATTCTTCCACAGGGAGTCAAGGACATATCAACCTGCACCTAGAGAAGGAACTGTTGGGATGGAGCTGGATTGGGCCATGTGATCAATGATGGGGGCAGGAGGGTGGATCTTTGAATTTCTCTTGGGGAGGGAAAATCCTAAAGTTTTCAGATTCAGGTTTTTCTCAGATGTACCAATATGAACTCTTCAATAAATTCTCATTTGGATGAACTTTGTTTCCGATTGCTGAATGGAAGAAGGGGTTTCGTTGGAATGCTGGCACTAACATTTCAATGGGGTCCACCATTTTTGCAGCCAGATACTGTGGTTTAAGATGAAAGTGAGGAATGGATGTGCACCTGTCTTTTTTTTCACTATGTCCCAGGCACATTTCAACTTTCGCTTGTTGATTCCCAGATGTGTTGGGGCATTGTTCCCCAGATGATTGTAAATTATGAGACATCTTGAGGAGATCTGGTTGGAGAAGACTGCTTTATCCGGTAAATCTATAATCACGCATGAACACAAAACAGTTTTTGATTGTAGTGAAAGCTCTAGGTGCAGAAGTAGAAAGAATCTCATCAGTTGTCTCTTGAGCATTTTAAAATAAAGGTATGAACTGGAAGAAGGATACAGGTACTCCATGACTTACAACAATTCATTTAGTGACCATTCAATGTTACAATGTGACTTATGACTTTTTTTCACAGTTACTTATCACCATTTTTCACAGCTATGACTTTTGCAGCATCCCCATGATCATGTGATCAAAATTCAGGCAACTGGTTCTTATTTATGACCTTTGCTATGTCCCAGGGTCATGTGATCACCTTTTGTGACATTCTGACAAGCAAAGGCAATGGGGAAGCCAGATTTATTTAACAACCAGATTACTAATTTATCAACTGCAGTGATTCACTGTATTTAATAACTGTGGCAAGAAAGGTTGTAAAATGGGGCAAAATTCAATTAACAAATTTCTCGCTTAACAACAGAAATGTTGGGCTCAATTGTGTTCATAAATCAAGGACTACCTGTACCTAATATATTACTTTGATGATCAAAAATAGAAATTTATAATGAGAATTTTTTTTGTCACAGTTGCTAATATAGCAGCATAGTTTTCTTTCATTAAATCATTTAATAAAATTTCCCACTGACACTCTCCTAAGACATGTTGCTGTATTAAGTGGTTGCATCATAGGTGGAGCAACTATATCTAACCAGAGGTTCATTCATGGCTCATTGTCAATACGTAATGAGAACCTATGTTGAGTGCCATGTTGAAATGCTGTTCTACATGTCTATGAACAATCTGAATAACAATACAAGAAGATGCTTTCTCATTTGGTGAGATTCCCTACAGCTAAAGGGTTACAGTGATATTCTCTCACATATACTGAAACTTGTCCATGACAGACGAACGGACTGCAAATTTTCTGTCTGCTAGAACTTCTAGCTAGCCTTGGCAAAAACTCCCTGCCTGCTGACGTACTTCTATTACATTTATTTCTTTTAACCCTGATATTACTAATTCTCTGGGGTCATTTTAAATGTTATTCTCTTTAAGCAACATTCCAAGCCATGTAGGGTTTGACATTACCTTGTCCTAGAATTTTCATCTGTTCTTATTTCTCTGCCTTTGTTGTCAGCTGCCGCGATAACTCCTTTACTTCCAGGTGGAAAGAGTGTTGCGTGTTTTTCTTTGGCAATGAGGTCAAGACTGCATTGCTTCATGGAGGTTCCACAATCAGTTTTGCCTGCATTCCCACCCCTGGATCTGAGCATAATGTTGTTATGATGCGCTTAGCATTAGTGTCCCGAATTAATAGAAATGCACAGTTGTCCATGAAATGCATTGTCTTTGAATTTCATAGGTAGCTACTGTAATGAATCTTGCTTCACAATAATTTGAAACATAAAAAGACCTACGCTTGGTTAATAGCCTCAGTATCTCTAGTAATCCAAAATGTCTTCTACAAATGCTCCCAAGACTGCCTTGCCCTTGATATGAAATTTTGTTCATTGTTCATCTTCTACCAGGAACGTTCATATTTTCACCCATTAATTCCTACTGTTTATCCCCAAAATCCCATTATGAGGGAACCATGGCATGAGGGTAGGTATCTGAGGGGTTGCCTCAACCCGATCACATCTACCCATTCCATCAGATCTGGCAGAGAAGGCATGTTGTGGGTCTCCCTAGGAAGCATTATCATCTGATGGCACCCAGGAGGAGGAGGCCCTTTCCTGTTGCAGTGCCTGCCCTTTAGGACACCCTCCTCCCTGAGGGAGCCCTCAACCTTGTTAGTTGTCCAGAAGAGCCTGTAGACATGGCTTTGTCATGTGGCCAGGGGAATCTGGCTGACATTGGTGAAGAGCCTGCTAAAGGGTTGCATTTTTTTAGGAAAACAAACCGTGCTCTTGCACAGGTTATGTTTTTTTTTTCTTAAATAGTTTTATTGTTTTTAATGATTTTTGTGATTCATTTTTGGCTGTTTTTGTATTGTTCCCTGGATTTTTAAGTTTGTAAGCGGTCCAGGGTTACAGCAGAGACATAGGCAGCTATATAAATGTGATAAATAAATAGATTGTATTTGATTGGTAGTATTAGAGAACACTTTTATTAACTCATTCCGTCCCTGTTTCTATCTATGGTTAATATTTTAACTTTCAGTATTAGGAGATGTTTATTAATTAATTATTTATGAAACAAATTTATATGGTCCTTCAACTTACACGTGGTAATTCTGGGTGGTGTACAGCAATGAAAAAAACACAATGTAACTCCCCCTCTCCCCAGCTAAGTGGCAGCAACAAACACAATGAAGCAAGCCCTCGGTCAGCTCCATATCAATCTGAGGTTCCCAAGCCCACTTACAGAACCATGTTTTCAGGGCCTTTTGGAAAAGTAACAAGGTGGGGGTGTTTATGCAATTTTATCTCTGTGGGAATGATCTTGCATCGGGAGGCAGCTACTACAGAGAAGCCTCTTTTTCTTGGTCCCACCAGATGTATTTCCTTAATAGATGGGACTCATGGCATGCCCTGTCTTCCCACCCTTGGGGTATGGGTAGATTTACCTGGAGAGAAGCAGTCCTTCAAATAACCTGGCTTCAAGCCGTGCAGGGCTTTAAAAGTGATAACCAGCACCTTAAATTGTGCCTGGAAAGAAATTGACAATCAGTGCAGCTTCTTGAAAAGAAGTTGACATGTGTGCAAATTTGGGATTATGCGAAGCTACGCAGGCTCTTGAATTTTGAGCCAATTGAAACTTCTGGACAGTCTTTAAGGGAAGCCCATGTAGAGCTCATATAATAGTCCAAATGGGAGATGGCCAAAAAATGAACCCTGTGATAAAGGGCCTATTGGTCCAGAAATGGGTGTAACTGGCACATAGCAGACAATTGTGCAAAGGCCCTCCTGATCATGACTGCCATCTGCTCCTTGAACAGGAGTTGTGAGTCTAGGGGAATCCTACAATTATGGGAACCAGGTCTGTGTGGGGCAGTGCAACCCCATCCATGTTCAAAGGTGGCAATTATCCAAGAGCCAGGAGCTCTCCACTTCATTTGAAGGAATCCTAAAACTGTAACCTTATGTCTGGGATTTATCTGGGATTGTGTTCCTCTGGCATTTACATTTTTGCAGGATTGTATTGTAAGGCCTATTGTGCCTTCTTGCAGGATTAACAGTGCATATGCTCTTCGTCTTCCTCTCCTCTATCTCCAGCCCATTTTGTTCATTTCAGTTTATAATATATGTATGGTCTAATGGAAAAGTTTAGCAGAATGAAATCAAATTTAAAAACCTCAAAAGAAAAGTAATAGGTGATAATCCAAATAATAAATCCAAAAGTAATAGTAAATTACCTCTATTGGATCCAACTTAAATGTCACAAAGTAGAGAACAGAATTCTTAATTAATTTGAATATTAAGCAAAAAAAATTAAAGAGATGGAGAAAAACCTGGGCTCTAATGAGTAACTTGTCCATTGTCTTCTCTTTTTGCTTAATATGTCTTGATGAAGAATTAGGGAAGAACTCATAGGCTTCTTGACACCTATTTGTCTGCTACATTTGTTTTTTTTTCCTAATGAGTAATATAAGTACTTATAATTTCCCCTGCATCATAAATGGCTTTTGTCAAGTAACAATTTTTTTAAAAAAACCTTGAATATAGAATAGCAGTAATATTTCAGGGAATAAAGTATGAATATATGACCGGGTAGTTCTCCCCAGATGTATTATTGTGATGGAATGTAATGGACTAGATTCCCAGGAGGGAAAAGGTGCATTCCAGAGGATTAAGAGGCAACTCAGTTCAGATAGTTTGTGTGAGAGAAAGAGGATGAAGAAAGCTCCATTCTAATAGTTCCCAGAGTATATGCTTGATGTAGGTAGTAGGCTGTTTCAGTTTGGCAAGATTGATGTCAGGCTCCCAAAACCAAAAAAGAATCATGGTTATTCTTCAAAGCAGGTCTCTTTATTGACCATATTGACAAAATCTTGCCAACTGAAGTGGCCTACTACCTATTTAGAGCCTCTTCATCCTCCGTCTCTTATCTGTTGCCATTATACAGATCCCCAATTCTTCCTTCTTGAACAGTTCTTAGAATTTACAAAAAATTATATGCATGCTAAGAGTGAATTAAGCTATATTTAATTTTTTAACAGGTAGGTACTGGAAGAGTTGTGAATAGACATTAAATTTTAGGTAGCACTCAAGTGAAGGTAATGTCCTTAATAGAGAGAAACAGCTGTTTCTTTGGTCATTAGAAGTAAGATTTCAAAGGATAATGACAATTCTTCTACATATATTTGGGGCAAGGTGTCTTACCAATCATGATTCTTTTCCTTGTAAAGCCCAATATCAAATTTTCATCTGCCCTATTGAACTTTAATTAATACAAAATTATTGTTTATTTTTTGACACAATACATAATGGAGATTGATTCTGATTCTAATGTCATCACAAAATTATTGATACTTCATATAGATAAAATGTCTGATAATGTGAGGTTACATATCGAGTGGGGTTTCTGGCTTGCAACAAATATATAGCTTTCCTTAGGAAATCTATACAAATTTCAAGACATAAGAAAAAATGTTGAGACTCTTAGAAGTCTACACCAGGGATTGGGATTATCTTTTTTTAACATTAACACTTGTAAAAGATCTACAAGTAATGGCACATGAAGTAGAGTTTAGAGTTTAGAGACCCACAAGAAATAATAACAAAATGCTTCTTGTGGTGCATATTAAAGGAAAAAAAAACATTTTGAACTAAGCATCATAAACTATGGATATGATTCAATCATGGTTAATTTATAGAGCAGTTAACATACTATTAAGTTATTATGCTAATCCTTGGTTTATGTTTGTTTATATAAATTTATGTAGCCTTATGAAAATGTGACCCCGGATGGTGTACAGTGATAAAAACAAAATAACGAGGTCCCCAATAGCAAAAATGTCCACAAAGGAAAAATGAAAACAGAACAGACATGGCAAATATTACATCTCCCAGGATGAGCTCATCTAACATCTTGGGGCCAGTACCTGAGGAACAGCCAGCTTATAAAAGACTTCCTGAAGGTGAACAGAGCCAGGACTAGTTGAATCTCCAGGAAAGGGGGAAAGGGGGATTGTCCCATGGGGCAGACAGAACCCAGAAAAGGCGAGCATCCTAGGTCCCATCAGATGACATTTCTTTAAAGAAAGGAACTCAAGCACACCTGGGTTGTTGGAGCTTATGAGATGGGCAAATCCACTGAAGTTGGGCAGCCCATAAATATAAACATACAAATTAAAAAACAAACAAACCAGGAAACAACTACTTTGCTGAATAAGCCATATTGGCTGTTTTGCATTGTACAGTAAGTTATGAATTATGGTTTACACATTACAGTGGCTGCCACATGTACACACCCTGTTTGGCTTACAAATTATCCCATGCTAAATCTGTTGGGAGCATCTGACTTTGTTCTGACGTCTCTTGCTTTTTTCTTTCTGTTTTTCATTATAATTCAGAACTACTTGCTTTGTCCGTTGAATTTCTCTGCCTTAAATCTGGTGTGCCTTAGATTCCCTGGTTTTTAAGGATAGCATTAGCACTTCAATTATTTACATTGCCCCACTTTTAAAATGACATATTCATTTACCAGTTGGCTGGGATTATTGCTTTTTAACAATGCAAGACTGTGGACCTTTTGTCGCCGACAGGATTTTTTCTCCTTCTTTGCCACTTCCCCTCCCTCCCCATTAGGTTTGCATTCCCCAGGAAGAGTCTATGGCCAAAACTGGCTATAATTATCAGGTACATGGCTGAACCAACCATGTAAGAAGCTGATTCATACCAGATCAGATTACAATATTTTCCCACTCCAGCCAAAGTACTGTATCCTCTGACTGGCTGTTGCAATGTCATTCTCAGATGAAACTGGATAAATAAAATTGGGGATAGCAGCATAAACCCTCTTGGAGTTCAAGTGCCCCCATTTCCATTCTTACTCTTTCTGCCAGCCAAGCCTCACAAACAAGGCACAAAATATATTTGGCTCAGCTATATCCAGTGAGGTTACCAGGACCCCTCCTTTGGTCCACCAGGTTGTCACTCAGCCCACCGTCCCA
Organism: Oxyrhabdium leporinum; assembly: GCA_032468155.1. Classification (NCBI taxonomy): domain Eukaryota; kingdom Metazoa; phylum Chordata; class Lepidosauria; order Squamata; family Cyclocoridae; genus Oxyrhabdium; species Oxyrhabdium leporinum. Next base: position 307,739 of record JANHFL010004172.1, read on the forward strand.
ACCCTATTTTAATTGCTAATGTCAATGATTAAATCTGAATCCTTGGTCATTGAAAGCAGGCATTTTTTTTAATCCAATAATAAACCACGGTCTGTGTTTAGTGTAGAATTCCATGATATTTCAAATCAATCAATGCCAAACTAATAAATGTCTATCTACTTTTAATGACCTTTTCTTTGTTCTTCTAAGTTGTATAATCCTGGCAAAACTATATCATTCATTTTCAATTGCTTTTGCAAGATTATCCTTTTGGGGGGGGGTATTCTGTGTGGCACTAGTGGTCTGGTAGATCAAGTCTGTTTTCACAATGACCATTTGCCTAGTGGCACTTGTTACATTTTGGAAGTCAGATATTAAAAAGACCTGTTTGTTTAGTGAGTTATTACTCCATAGCAGCAAAGAGTATAAGCGTTATAAGCTTTATAAAACCTTAGTAATACCATACCTGGAATACTGCATCCAGTTTTGATCACCACATTACAAAAAAGATGCTGAGACTTGGAAAAAGGGCAGAGAACAGCAACTAGGATGATTAAAAGCCTGAACACAAAAACATATGAAGAACAGTTGCAGGAATTGGGTATGGCCAGTCTAGAGAAAAGAAGGACTGGGGGGACAGGATGGCACTATTCCAGTATTTGAAGGGCTGCCACAAAAAAGAGGGGGGGGTTGTCAATTTATTTTCCAAAGCACCGGAAGGCAAGACAAGAAACAATGGATGGAAACAAATAAAAGAGAGAAGCAACTTGGAAGTAAGGTGGAAATTCTTAACAATGGGAACAATCAACCAGCGGAACAGATTGCCTTCAGAATTTGCAGGTGCTTCATCACTGGAGGTTTTGAAGAAGAGACTGGACAACCATTTGTCTGAAATGAGATAGGGCAGTGGTGTCAAACTCGATTTCATTGAGGGTCCCATCAGGGTTGAGTTTAACCTTGGGGGCTGAGATGCGTGTGGCCAGGGTGGGTGTGGCCAGCTTGACATCACTTGTGTCGGCGTCTGTGGGGGCCCAAGTGCTCTGCCAGTGAAAAAGGGCTCCAGAGCTCCATTTTCAAGTGCGATGGCCTCCTGCCGCTCTCTGCCACAGAAAAACAGAGCTTGGGGGATAGGTGCATGTGTCCCGTCCCCCCGAGCTCTGTTTTCACTGTCAGAGGGCAGCAGGAGACCCTCGCAGCTGAAAACGGGGCCTAGGAGGGCCGCACGCAGCACTCCTGAGCTCTGTTTTTGCTGGCAGAGGCAGGTCAGGCCAGTTCTTTGCTGTTTCTAGGTTCTAAACAGATCTAAGCACCCTGCAGGCCAGATCCGCCCCTGGGCTTTGAGTTTGACACCCCTGATATCGGGTCTCCTGCTTCAGCACAAGGTTGGACTAGGAAACCGCCAAGGTCCCTTCCAGCTCTATTCTGACTTTTTTCTGACCAAGTATTGTTTTCTGCAGAGGAAGAAACACAACGTTATTCAATAAGTTCCGTGTTTTGATTTCAACCCAAGTTTAATCTGTAGCTCAGCTGTGGCCTCCTGTGGAAAGGGCAGCACTAGCTTCGGTACTAAATGTTCTAAATGTCTAGTGGTATCCAAGATTGAATGTAATATGTATTGTGTAAGGGAAAGTGTGACAGAGAATGATTGTTCATGTCTGGTAAGTGTAAGTTAGCAGCACAGTTGGGTGAAATGCTGTTGTTTTGATTGTTTCCTTTTAGTTTCCTTATTATTTTTTTCTTGGAAATGTTATTAATATTGGAGTCTCTAGTTTGGCCCGATGCAACTTGGCTTTTGTTAAAGTTACACAGTCCAACTACAGATTGTGTTTTGGCCCTTCCTCATTCCAGATGGTTGCTGCAATACTTGCTTCAGATGCTGCATAACTGTGTGTGGCTCCAGGACAACTCAAAATTCTGTGCTGTGTTCCCCTGGAAATCAGCTTCTGGTTTAACTTCCAGTATGAACACTTTGCCACACTGGGCAAAGGAAAAAGGTAGAAGAAAAAGGGGAAGGGATAGTCCTGTACATTTTAGATCTTTCCTCACTCATCCCAGGTTTCGGACTGGCCCATTATCACCACTTATGTGATCCACACAAGATTTCTATGAGAAAATGCTGTCCCCAAAAGAAAGTAACATTGTCTGTCGTTGTTTTAGAGGATAAGATAGCGGCTAGGTTACACATTCCACTGTAGGCTTGTGGGACTGGAGTAGAAGAATCCTTTCCAATGCTATGATTATTCCCTTGGAATGAAATTGTATCACATATGGAGAGTTTCTTGTGTGCATGTTAAAGTAGGAACCCAAATATGCTAGGTGAGAAGGAATATACATGTGCTTCTGTCAATGCATATGTAGCTTTATCAGGCAAACACTTTCTACTCGCAAAATTAGGCAGAAGGGTGTTTATTTATTTATGCATCTTGTTTCTTACCTGCCCATCTCCCTCGGAGAAGGGCTCTGAGCAATATACAATATGATGGTGGTTGCATTTGGTCCGAAGGCTCCATGTTGCCTACTACAGTTTAATAACAGATAAACTAATGATATCTATTTTGTTACAGCATGGCATTATTGTTCGGGAGTTTTAAAACTTCACATGAGAACCTCAGGACCAGAGGAAAAATAATGGTTTTGCAGATGGCCAGGAATTGTGAGATTACATTAAGCTGCTCTAATATAAGCGCAGAACCAAGTAGAAACTCCTTTGCATCCACCCCTATCCCCCTGCCAAGTTGTACTAATAACCAAAGTAGCCAGAATGAGGGAGTGACATGAATCAGATCTCCCACAGTTGTAAGAAATGTTAATAGCAGCTCCTGGGCTTATCATTTAGGTCTTGTGAAAATATCCTTGTCCTGTTTCCTGAGCTGAATAATTATCCTCCAGCACAATTTTATGTATGTTTACTTGGAAGTAAGACCTGCTGAGTTCAGTGTGCCTTACCTCCAGCTAAGTGTAAACAGCTTCACTATTTTTATACATACTCATCCATGTAAGGGGAAAAAGTAGCAGATTTGGGAATAGGGATTTTAGTCAAAGAAAACAACCAAAAGCATCAGGATGCTCTCTCTCTCT
>JANHFL010004172.1:313188-326340 GCA_032468155.1 Oxyrhabdium leporinum
CAGATTAAAGTATAATTGTATGTCATAACTAAGTCTTCATATATAGTTCTGCTTACTTTCTTAATGTTTTACCTATATTTCTTTTTTATTGTTTAATATGTTTTGATTTGCTTTTTTTCCTTTGCTTCTTTCATGTGGGTTTGTGCACTAATTAAAATATTTAATATGATTTAAAATTAGTTAGTGGTCTAATAATATTTATCATGGAAGCAGACAAAAGAAGAAATACCTATTGTGAAGAATGTTTTTAATCTGCACAGCAAGGAACAGTTTTTCTATTATAAACACATCTTCCTCTTTATGTAGAGTTCCCTCATTGCCTTTTTCCTGCCAGACTGTATTTAATCTAAGTTTCCTTCCTCAGAGTGTGATGACCACATAAAAACTTATGAAATGGGGGTCTGAGGAACCCCAAACCGTGAAGTCAGGTTTCAGAAAGCATTTCTGAGACAAAGTGAATCTCTCTCTCCAGGCTCTTACTATTTACCTAGTATTGCATCAGTATCTGTGGAACATATAAATTTGCCTATTAGTAATGGAAACCTATTTAATTTGGGGGTGAGGCAGCAAAAACGAATATTTCTTCTTTCCAATCTACCCTCCCCTCCCCCTCTTCATTGCTCTACCTGGACAGTAACTAGCTGAACATTTACAGCTCTGAATGATATAATGCAATTAAGACTCTCTATAACACTCTGATTTGCATATCTCATTATATAGAGTGACACCATTAGAAGACATGTGTTGAAGCTTTCAAAATGATTATGATATGTGAAGGTATTAGAGGCCATGAATATGGCTTCTGGAAAGCAGTGTGCTGACTGCCCTGGCACCGCGCTGAATTCTCACAAGAACCAAGTTGCCAGCTAGGAGCTTTTAATGGAAAATAATAGATCCTGGAGGGCTAAAGTCAATCAGCTCTTATTCAGATGAAACTCCCATTGACTTGAGTGAGGCTAGAGGATTTAACTCTGAGAGGGAATGCTAATTAGCAACTGGAATTGTCAGAGAAATAGAAGTAGATATTTTAGCTTTGTTGCTGATTTTAAAAAATGGAGAACATGAACTCGGCAGATAGCTTCACTCTCTTTCTTTAGGGATTGGCTCCCATTTTCAGGTTTTGCATTTAGAAATAGAACAAATTATTTCTCTTCTTGCTTTACGGACTGAGCAGAAAACCTTATAACCTCCAGATATGTTGGATTTCAACTTTCGCCATCCCTTGTCACAGATTATGCTGGCTGTGGCGGATGGAAAATATAATGCAGAGCATCTAAAAGGCACCAGCTTGTCTGTTTCTGCTTTTGATGATAAAACCATGCTTATAAAGAGGTCTATAATAACAGAAAAAGAAGAATAGGACCAAAATCATGAAATGGATGAACAAGATGTGAGAATATCTTCTGTTTAATAAAAAACTGAATGTAGGGAAGGAATTCACAAAAGTGCAAGGTATTGTAAAAACTGGTATTGTTTACTAAACTTTTGGAATATGTGTTTCAATCAAAACAGATATCTGATGTAGATAATTGTGGATTGTATTCTCTTAGAAGTTATCTATCGGGGCATCACTCTTTTTTATCCCTCTGATATCCATGCCTCCCTCTCCAAAAATGACTGCAGAGGATGGGGACATATGCTTTTCCAATTGACTATTTGCAGGAAGCTTTTGAATTTTAATGAAGAATCTCATAAATTTAGTATATGTATAACATTGCATCCTAACTTGCAAATAACACAGATTGCCCTTCCCCCTTTCTTATTTGGAAGTGTATCCCAGTGGACCAAGAGTGCTTACTTCTGAATAGACCTTACAGGAGAGTTTGGTTAGTCTACAGACTACCTGCAGGAGTTGGGGGGTTTTATCATTTTTCACCTTGGAAATAATTTTAGTTGTTTGTTCACTTAGTGATATATCATTCCAATAATTTTAAAATATATTTTGATGCACTGTCAGTTCAATCGGTTGAAATTAGTTTTCCCCCCAGCTTGTTATTCACCTAAACTGGTACAGTGCAACCACAAACGTTATAGGAATGATAGGAACTGTAGTCCAACTTATCTGGTAGTAATTAGCTTTAGGAAAGTGGACCTATTTGCAACATATAAATTATTTTAAAATGCTTTTAAAAAAGAACTGATTGATTCAGATGTAGGATTTTACAATGAATTTAAACAAGAGACTAAATCCTATGAGGTATGTATATATTGTCTTTTCCTGATGGCTTATGAGTCATCTTAAAAACACATTCTTTTCGTTATTCCTGTTTGTAGCAATTACCATGGAAAATATATCCTATTTCAAACATGCTGAAAATCACACATTTTCACATTAGGATTTTTTTCAACTGCACTGTATCAGTTAAGTGCCTAAAACATTGTCATAGTCCTTACAACGGTACAGTATCAAGCTATAGGTAAGAAAATTGCCATTTATTCCTCCAATAATGAACTCAAGTTATGAAATAGAAGTAGAATATTTCCAAAGCCTTGGCATTACTAGCTAACAGAGCTTTCATTGGTTTATAATTTTAAGTAATGAACAATAACAGAGGAATTTCTGCTAAAACGTTTAAAGGTTTTGTTTTTTTTTACATCTTGTTTTTAAATAAAAAATATTAATCTTTCCTTCAAACTCTCAAATATCCATGTTTTTAGAGCGAAATGTTTCAACCTATACCTGGCATGTTTAGGATCATGGTTTAATAATGCAAACATGAACATTGTAGAAGATCTCACTGTATCACACCATGGAACAAATATTTTCTATTCTCTTTGCCTAGCACTACCACAAATTTCTTTATTTTAAAGTCTTTCTAATAAAACACAAGGCATCTAAATTGCAAATAATCAAAACGGTATCATAACATAAAAAACAACAAATAAATTATAATCAACCAATGTCAATAAAACCTCACCTTTGTAGCAAGTAAAAATAAGCAAGAAACAATCAATCAAGGATAACTGGTAGTTTTATGAAAAAAAATACAGCCAGTTGGTATCATTATGAAACATTTGTACAAAAACAGGTTTTAATCTGGAAAATTAACCACGATGGGGCCAGACAGACATTCAGGTAGGCACTCTCTTATTTTCATCTGTGTTTGGAATAGAAATTCAGTAGTTGAGTAAGGCACATGAAAGAGAATGTAGAGAGTACATGCTTAAGATTATCTAGATTCTGTCTAAGGTTAAGAACACAGGTATTAAATTGGTTCCAGAACTTAGTGTAAATGACTTTTGCTAAAGCATTTTATAGCTAACATGCCACTACTGTAAGGAATTCTTAAGACGACTATTTGTAGATGTATTTTTCTGGTCTTCCTTTGTCTCATGTATCATTGTACTAAAGCAGAAAAGAAACTTATAAATATGCGTTAAGTAGCTTTGTACCCACACAGAGCCCAAATACACTATAGTTTCTTGGTTGAAAGAACACACTTAATTCAGCTACTCCATAAAAGATAATCTCTTTCCAGGGAGGATTAAGGCTCTCAGAATAAGAGCTGTATGAACCATGTAAGGATATACTTACAATTATAAGTAAGACGATAATTACCATGGTAATTTGGTTTCTTCATGGATGAGATTTCTTCAAACAGATTCAGAAATATCTCTTTCCTGCTTCTGCAACCCTCTGCTGCGTTTGACTCACAGACAAAAGCTTCAGATCAATCACTTTGAGGAACTCTATGCTGTTTAGAAGGAAGCTCTTCAGTGCATTCTTTCTTTTACAAAAACATTTTAATTATTTCATATAAATCAAACACTTGCCTTGGGTTGTCCTTTTCCTCTTAGTATGAAAGAAATGTTGTACATAACGGTCTCAGAATTAATCTCTTGGTTCAGATTCAATGCTGTCCTTCATGGAAATTCTGCTATGTATTGCAGTTCTGTTTCCCGGCTACTACACATGTTACTGGATTCCCTGACCTTTCCTTTGTAGGCCTTTTTACCTCTGAATTGGGTTGGTACAACTATACTGGCATGAAATTTGCTGTCACTGCTGTTAATCCCTATCCTGCCTAGTAGATTTGGGCCTTGTAGATACAAAGCTCCAATTGCATGACTTCCCACCAAGGTAATGAATGATAAAGCGTAACAGATTTTGTACACTTGGACACTGCCCTTGAATGCTGCCAGAATAAGGGGGAGAATAATGCAATACTGTTATTTATAGAGGTTTTCCATAGATAGGAACAACTTAAGGCTGTCATTCATGAGCTGAGAATTAGATGAGGGAAAATGCCCCTTCCCCCTACATGTCAAAGCATGCTTATACCATGGTTCCTAGTGGAGAAAATCCATAGACAAATTACTATGTATATTATTTCACTGAGTACATCATGTAATAAATATGACAGGGCTTTTTAGAATGTTTGTTTCTACACAGGATATAATTCATTTCAAGGACTAGTTATGTCGCTCCAGTGCATTCATTTAATTAGTAGAATTAGTCAAATAAAAATTGGAGAAATCAATTTTTTTAGGCTTCCTGAGATTTTTTTTTTTTAATATATTTCTTTATTATGGTTTTGTACATCTGGGTAAAACTAGATTTTTATTTATTTTTTACAATTCATAAAGTACTTGCAAAACAATTAAGAAAAAAAATCATCCAAATGCTGATGTGGAAACCAAGATGCTTATTTTGCTTGTGCCCTTAAAAAAAACACCAAAACACCTGCTTGGAAAAAATGCTTAATTAACAATATAGTAACTTGCAACATATCTCACATGTTGCTTTTTCTGCCTCTTACCTCTTTCTTCTCTATAAGTGTTCATTTTAAACAATTCGGTTTTTATAACAGTATCCAATATTAACTGAGCAGAACTTTTGATTGTGCAACAATTCTCTTGCTCTCCTTCCTATTGCCTGATCTCATCCATGGGTCTCAAACATCTGTTTTGAAGGATATCTCAAACTGTTTTGATGGTGGAGCAAATCTTTCACTGCATCTGGAAATAACAGTTTAGATACACATTTGTATTTCTGCATAGAAACTACAGGACTTCGAAGTCTTGGGCTAAACAATGAAGGAAAATCCTGAATACCACTTCATTCTGCTTAATAGTTAGAGTGTTCTTACATCTGTTTTTTCTTAGAGGCAGTGGAAGACAATCCTGTAGGTAAAACTATTGCAAGCATTTGTCAATAGTATTTTGGCTTTCTTCTGGACAGAATTAAAATGTAAAGTAAGGAGCTAATCTGAGAAACAGACATTTAGATTTGCATGAATGGAATAACATAAAAGATCAGATGTGACTGATAAGATAAATGATGGTTGAAATTGTGTCAGTCTGTGGTGTAGGATACGATGAAGATAAAATGCTGTTTTAGAAATTATGATTTTAAAGCTCTCACACATACATAATGATGTGTATGAATTCACATATGGACCCTATGTATGTCACCTGTATCAAAAAATGAAAATGCTAACTGGAACTTTCAAAAAAAATTATGTCAAATAAGAGAACATTTTTTTCCTTATCAGTGGAAATATATGGAATAATTTCTGATTTCCTCAAAAATTCACTTGGTACAGCTTTATATTCAGCAAATGAATGAAATAATAGAAATAGATGTGGATTAGATAAAGGTAAGCATTTGTAAAGACTGTAAAGAATGTTAAATTCTAATTATTAAGCTAACTACTTGGTGATCACATTCAATCAATTTTGATTCAAAATATGCTAACCAGCATTGGCTACCCAGATTTCTTCAGTGTGACATCTTCCAATATATTAGACTGGTTAGGGGATTATGGAATTCAGTAACAGTTTAGGAAAGGTTGGACAAGACTGTGTTCCACAATGAATAACAATGACATGACATACAACAAAAACAAAATTTAATATTGTTGGGGCATAAAATAGTAATAATATATTTTTTATCTATGATCTGTCATGAGATTACCATTTTGATGTGATAGAGGGGCTCAGTAGCTCCAATGATCTAATCACTGATGGCAACAGGAGGAGGATTTCTGATAAGATCCACTCTTGTGGATTAGGCAATGGAAATATGGAGGAACCTGGAATTGCAGGAAAGAGTGAAGTGACTAACAAGTAGCATAAACATAGATTCTATTTACGGATATCATTGGATGCACAGCATTGGAACTGAATCAAATACGTAATAGGAAACAGAAAATCAAGAAATGCAATTGAGTCAGCTAGGACCTCTCTATGTGTAGTCTGGAACAGAACTTGAGTTATTGGTATCAGATATATATATTGCTTAACAATGGTAACTGGGGACTGCTGGAACTGTTGTCACTAAATGGATCAGTCATGACATTATGCTCTATGACTCTATCACTTAGCAACAAAAAAAATTGGTCCTAATTATCATTGCTAAGCAAGGATTACCTATAATACCTATAATACCTATAATGAAGGACAAAAATCCACTGTAAAAAGGGGGGGGACTCAAACTCCAACCCTTGCAAACAGCCCAGAAGGAAAGGCTGCCAAGAGGCCTAAAAGGACCCAAAGAGTGCACTACTGCCATCCAGGTCTTCATAAAAGGAATCTACCATAATGCCATTTCTTTCACACGCTCAGACCCGAACCCAGAAATCTAACTAATGGATCCAGACAATCCACTTTTTCTAGGATAGTAATTGTCAAGTCTGGCTAGATCCAGGGAAAAAGGGCCACATCATAGTTACTTTGAAGATTGTGAAACCTCTCCTTCTTGAGACAAGATGTTACTCACCTCCCAGAATCAATCCAGTACACATTATCTATGATAGAACCAGAAGATTCCAAGTCTTGGAGGACCAAGGGCATACTAGAAAGCTCTTTATCCACTTCCAAAGACCCAAATGAATCCCATAATATGGCAGGACATTGCCCCGGTTGCTGTTTGGAGATTTTCCATTAAAAATCGAGAGATTGCTGAATCTGCAATATCAATGAGAAAAATGCTGTGCAAACTGTCACAGCAGCCAAAGAAGAGAGAGCTTCCTGATGCCTTTACCCCAGCAGGAAGCTGGCTACCTGAAAGAAACCCATTGACCTACAGCCTACCTGTATAATAAGAGGAAAGTCAATAAATATGGAGTAAACGTGGCCTATATACAGTATACATGTAAGCGAATGTGCAAAAGACTAAAAGCCAGCATTAGTTCCCCATTCAAGCAAAGTTCTACTTAAGATGTTACAAAGAAGAATAGAGTCATGCAGGAAAAGATAAATGCCAACAGAGCAGACACTTTTCTGGATTATTATTATTACTTTTTGTAGAGTACTCTGGAGAATAATCCCTTAAAAATATGAACATCAGGCATCCACAAGGAGTGAGTGAGAGTAGATGAACATTTTAACTCTTTTTATCTCGCTGTTTCTCTCATATTTGATCATCATTTCTCATTGTTTTTTTGAGCATCTCTTTCTGAATGTTCATCCCATGAGAACAAATCATACCCTTTTTTCCCCCTTTGTGCCATGTGATTTAAGCTTCCTTTCCCCTTCATTGATTGTATGTTATGGGAAGCTTTTGGGCTGAGGAACAGGATAAAATAAGTTAAATTAAAAATAAACTAAGGAATCCTGGTGTGGGAATTTGGCATGTAGTTTTGAGCAGTCTCTGTGAACAGATAACTTACTTTCTCCCAAACATGAATCTGTTTTCAGTTAGGGGTTCTGTGAAGGGGACTGAAATATGGAGGGGAGTGAAATATGGAGAAAAACCCCACCACTGCTTTAGCAGGACCTCATAAGGATTATAAGGAGCTCTGTGGATCTTTGCTATTACCTGTAATGTAAAAAATTACAAAATTTAAAATAAGACAGTTGTACTATTGTATTGTTTCAGAGTATTGCTCAAAGAATCTGAAGCAGCTGTCACCACATGAAATAGGAATGAATGCTTACTGTGGTGGAAACATGCTGTTAGTAGAGCAATGCCTCCTGTTTTGATTCTTGAAGAGCAACATGGTTAGGAAAAAAAATGGATATACGATCGGTGAGCTGTCGTCTCCAACTAGTACTTGGTTGCCCAGTGAGCTCCAATTAGAGACTTCTTGAGATATTTGCAATTTGGCCCTTGGGATTAAGTACCTGACAGCCCCTTGGATTAAGTTTGGAAGCTTGAGCATTGCTTTAAAACAAATTAATCCCTCCTGAAGTTATGGGATGGCAGGTGCAGAACAGCGAATGCTAATAATTTGATTGTCTTCTTTTGGTGCAGAAACTGACATTAAGAATCGTTTTCTGTTTTATGCCTGTTTTAAGAAGTAAGTTACCACATGATGGCAATATAGAGATCTATGTGTGGTATTTCACACATAGTGTGGTTTTCCTAGCATCTCTGTACATTTGGTTTAGTTGCCTGAAGTTTAGTTATAACTTCAAAATCAGCATGGGACATTTTTTAACCAAAATTAAATAACTGGAAACAAATAGGGCTTAAAATAAATCACACACTTAGATTACCATTTAAACAGATAGAGATAGATAGATAGATAGATAGATAGATAGATAGATAGATAGATAGATAGATAGATAGATAGATAGAAGCAATTTTATTAGGCTTTTGAGGATACAGTAAATAGGCTTTTTTAAAATGAATAAATGGAAATTATTTATGACAGGATTAGGCAAATTCTAGGCTGGTTGTTGCCCTTGAGCTACCTTTTGGCATTTCTCAACAAGGGATGTTTTCAGTTTTGGAAGCCCAATTTTCCATTAAAATTGGTATCAGATATATTAAATGTTTGGGCTGGGAAGCTAACTTAAATCTATTTTTTATTCTTTATTTTGCTTTTGAGAGAAGTATTAAATGGGGAAGCACTCTGGTTTTCCCCCCTGAGTTTACCTATTCTGGTTCTTGACTGTAGAAAATGCTGTATACAAGCATACTTTGAATACTGAATACTGAAATGTTCCTATCCATAGGTGGGTAGTAGCTGCCAACTGTATTTGCATTTTTCTGTGGGTTTAATGCCATAAGCAAGAGTTGGCCAGTTTCCTTGGCAGTTATGTGCCTGCATTTCACTGCAAGCCAAATGTTATATATGCATTATCTTCAGAGTAGATAGCAGCTTCTTCGGAACAGATAGCAGCATAAAAAATATTACAACATTTGGGAACAGAAATGCAGCTGTTAAGGAAAATGTATAGTCTTCTCAAACCAAAGACTGAGAAATCATAGAAAATGCTGCTGAAATCTGGTGGCATTCTCCATCTCTGCTGTCCATGGTACTGATCAGAATGGATAACCTTACCTTAAATTTTCCTGTACTATATAGACTCTGGGTGTGCAACCTTTTGGCTTGCCTGGGCTGCAGTGAATGAAGAGAAATTGCCTTGGGCCACATATAAAATATATCATACAGTTAATGTATATAACTGACATAATAATGTTACAGTTTTATGATCTTGTGAGGTGGCATAACTAGCTGTCCAGGGCCATATGTGGCTTGTGGGTCACAGGTTGGATATGTCTGGTATAGACACTGTAATTTAGCCTGAAAGTAAGAAATAAAAACAATTATGATTGTTTGCTGTCTTCCAAAATAAATACCCTTCTTGCTAATTTGATGAGTTAAACCTGTTGTGCCTTGTAATCAATCAGGAAGGATTTAATTGTAAGATTCTGTAAAATAACTGCTTTGCCCTAATCTAAGACCATTTTTATCACAATTACTTTAATCCATGCTTTATTGTTTTTCAAGATCCAGTAATAGTACACATAGTAACAAAAACAGTTTTTTTAACCCTTATATTAAGGAACTGTACTAGAGCCTATTTTTTCCCTTATAGCTTTCTTTGTTTTATTGCCCCTATGCCCCACCCTAGGCGTCTTTTTTGTGTGAATGCCACAGGAAACGGCAAAGTGGGGGAACATCCATTTCAAGACATATTACCGCCACAAGAATATCAAACACACATCCTGACAACAACATCCATCACGTTGAATTATACAGCCATCATCCATTTGGCATAAAAATCAAAATCTGGTAATACAGTGTTACTGGATAAATGTCACCTGCTTTGAAAATAAACATTTTAGCTTTGTTGCTTTTAACAGACCATGGCAAGTTTGGATATTCTTATCTGTTCCTGTCTGACATCTTGCTGGGATATGTCTAATGTTTTGTTGGGCAAAAACTGTTTTAAGGGACTCAATGGATGTAGTTCTGAGTATGCAATTGTAATTGAAAATAAGGTGTTCTGAAATCACTGGGATTTATTCCCATGTAAATGCTGTATAGATAGGAATGGATTCAAAACATTTTAATTATAAATGCTTTTTAGAACACAGTTGATAGTACAGATTATTATTATTTGGTCTTGGACTAGATTTTAGCTTTGTCATTTATTGAGTTTTGTTGCATATGCTTCCTAAAAGTTTGAATATCAATATGTGCATCAGTATATATAATGTCATTCATAGATATCTGTTTTTTTCCCCCGTGGTCATAGAGAGCAGACCCCATTTTAATTTGGAAAGAAAGAAAGGTATAGTTAACACTATATGTTAATAGAAAAGAATGGGCAGTAATATCAGAAACAACTGAGTCACTGTATAATATGGTAGGCAGGAAATGTCTGCTGGTTTAGCACAGACAATATTCTGCCTTAATACGCACACTTAAAGTGAGTCTACTAGCAGCTCCAAGACCAGTGATGAAGGATGCTGGGAATCACAACTGAAAGAAAAGAGCAGGGCTTACATTTTTGGATTTGGATTGGTGGTTTAAAGGCAGCATATGGCTCTTAAAAAGACTAAACCCTGTGATGACTGTTACGATGGTAATATCAGCAATGGGTCATTGAATAATTTATTTTGCCATAATTGCTTACTATCTAGAAGCACCCCACTGAATGACACTGACATGTGCCAAAGCCATTTGACCAGGCTAGTTAACAAATACGATAACTAAATAAAAATAAAATATATTGGGTGATTTGCTGGAACTAGTACACTTCTTCCATAACTCTTGTGTACAGAATAGATAGAGTGAAAATTATTTTCCATTTCCCTTCAGCTCTCATACATTAAGGTTTTAAAGGTTTCCCCTGTCCAGTCATGACCAACTGAAGGGGTGGGTGCTCATCTCTAATTCTCAGCCGAGGGAGCCTGCATTGTCTAAGATATGCTAGCTCTCATAAGCAGTATGCATTTCCTTCTATATTATCATATATTGAATTAGCATAGGGAAAAAAATCCAAAGTGTGAAGGTGAGGATGAATAAGACAAGAAAGTGATAGGGCAAAAGTTCTTTCTATTGTATAAGGAGCATTTGAAAAGTACAGATTATAGCTATGAGCCCTGAATTTTGGAAATCGTAGTCCAAATGTATTCATCTTGAAAGATGAAGCTTAAAGACTGTGCCTTTCTAAAGTAAACATAACTTTCCATTTAGTTTCAGCTGCTAGCATAACTAGTAGAGAAATGTAGTGCATTGGTATTATGTTCCAGCACTGCACATTTTAAGGCTTGCTGCATGAAGTACAAAATGCTTCAGCCAAAACTATGGTAGCACCAGGCAAATATGAGCTAACATCTGATATCTCCTGTTTGGTTTTTCTCTGCAATGCAAATATACAGCTTAACAGTCAAAGGTTTACAATGAAAACCTGTACTATTAAAATTGTTGCTCAAGATCACTGCTTTTTAAATTTGATGAATTTTCAACCAAATAGTCTAGCTATTCAGGTTTATCACTTATGAGCAATTTGCTGTATCTATTATGAAAAGGAACAAATGCAAGCCAATCAATGACTATTATAGCTAATTAATGATTGATTAACAATATGTTAGTGGATCAATGGACCATTGTAGGAAATTATCAAGACATACTTCTTTAAATGTTAAATGTCTTTGGAATGTATTTATTTGGAAGAATGTCAAAAATTATTGAATCATGATAAATGTCTTTAAATTCAACAGCCTGCATATGGCAGATTCAAATTATCTAATTATATAACAAATAAACCTGTGAAAAATGAACTTTTTCACTTTAAAAGAAAAAGAATTGCTACAACACAGAGGAATGGTCAGATCTTTTCACCAGGAAAGAGATTTGGTAGTTATTGCTATAAAATCCTTAAAGCTTTCCACCCAATATGCAACCATGGCAATGAAAACAAACAGGAATAGTCTCGTGATTGATACAGGAATAGATTATGAATCAAAGAAGTAATAAAAATTCTAGTTGATGAGATTGTGCAGGTAAGGGTTTTGATATAATAAAGTTCTACTGTCCATATACTCTGCAGATAGCTGAGAAAAAGTAATCAAACTCCTCCAATATTGCTTTAAGCCTAAAATATTTCACGCATCAAAATTATGCAGGTTGAATATATATCAATAATAAGTGCAGTATTCACTTCTTTTTCAAGCAGTGTTTGACATGTTTGAAGCCACAAAATTAAGCAATAAAATCTAATATAGTTTCCTAATAGTAAAATTAAAAATTCCACTAACAATCCACAGAAAACTATCTATTTACATTACTCTGACTGTGGTAGCTGAAGCTAAAGTTGAATAAAGTAAAAAATAGATCTTAAGCTTTAACTGTATTTCAAAATGAAACTGTCTTTCAGTATAAAAGCAGACCAACCATTTTTCTTATAAGCAGGCTTTTCTAGTAACTAGATCTGTTTTGTGCTTTATAAAATCAATATTGTTATATTCATTTTTTTCATCATCCAAATCTGAATTAGATTTCTCTTTGAGTGTAAAATCCTATGCTTTTTTCTTTTTGCAGAAATGTGGCAGTGAGACATGTAAGCTTTGCAGGATTTCCTCCCTGATTCTTTAACCTAAGTATTAATTATTGACAGGATTCTGCCTTTTGCTGCTGTTATGCTTCAGCTAATCATTGATAAAAATTAATAATAACATATAGGGGCTGCAATGAGCCATGCATCTACTAGATGTTAATAAAGTGATAAAGCATTCTGGATCACTTTTCTGCCCTCTATTGCTTAGCCTAAATTTGCAGCCTAGATACTGTGGCTTTAATGATATAGGTAGTCCTCCACTTATGACCTCAATCGGGATTAGAAAATTTGTTGTGAAACAGTTCATTCATTAAGTGAGACATTATATGACTGTTGTCAGCTTTCCATCTAAGTTCCAATAACTCACTCAGCACTCAGATAAGAAGTAATCCAAGTAAGAGTTTATTAAAG
>JANHFL010004172.1:343582-370548 GCA_032468155.1 Oxyrhabdium leporinum
AAGAAAGAAAGAAAGAAAGAAAGAAAGAAAGAAAGAAAGAAAGAAAGAAAGAAAGAAAGAAAGAAAGAAAGCATTTGTGTAAATGTATGTGCCAGGGACATTTAAGAACAAGTGCCATAATGTTCTTGAAAGAGAAAAGTAACTCTGAATTATATACATTTTAGATTTTGAATTAAGTTAAATGGTGTTAGAATGCTATCATCACCAGAGTGTAAATGCATAGTTTTTCTCTCTTATATATGTGAGAAGAAGATGTGCATACAATATAGTTCTCCATATAATCATTTTTACCAATTAGTCCCATGACACCACAGATATTGTTGTTATTAAGTTGGAAATAAATGATATTAACATTAGCTGAGCTTGTGGATTGAATTCATACAAATGACAGTCCATTAACAAATCTCCTGTCTGGGAATAACAGAAGTTCCCTGCTTTGACTGGGTAGCCTTACCTCTGAAAGAGCAAAGGGTATAACCAAGGAAATAGCTTTTTACAGTGGTGGTTCATTCATACATTTGCCTATTACTTGGCAGTGAAAACCAAATTTCATTGATCTCTCTTCATTTTTATCCAGAGGTTAGTGCAAACTACACAGGGCTATCTGCTGGGTGTCATCCTCTGTATTTTATGTTAAGCAGCTCTGCTTCCATCTCTCTTTCCTACATTCAGCATAGGTGTCTGAAAAGGATGCATTCAGATTAAGAGTCTGGATAAAACAAGAAAAAATCTAGTATATAATGTGTTGTTTTGGCAAAGCTTGGCAGAGGAGTCATGTGATGGCGAGACAGGTGGCATATAAATTTAATAAATAAAAGAGTCTCGGGAGAGGTGGCGGATTGGACAACACTTCTCTAACTACATGACTTATTTCCACATCATGGTTCAGCTAAAAAAAAGCAAAGTCCTGGTTTCAGGTTTGCAAACTATATATATATATAAAAATAAAGTGTACATGGAAGAGACACCACCAATAATGTCAGGACAAACCAGAACGTTTTACAGTGTTCAGATCCAACTAGGGCCAGACTGAGCTTCACCTCAAGAGTTAGTTTGGTGTAGTGATTAATATACTAGCCTAGAAAGCAGGAAACCTTGAGTTCTACTTCTGCTTAAAGGCACAAAACCAGCTGGGTGACTTTGGGCCAGTCTCTTTCTCAATCCTAGGAAGGAGGCAAATAAAACTGCAAGGACCTATCCAGGCAGTTGTTGGATGTCAAGACTGAATCTAAGCCAAGAAAGGAAATAACAACAATCCTTCCTTTGGTGATATCTTCTTTGTTTTTTTTGGCTGATTTGCCTTGGAGTCCTTGGTCTTCCTGCTAATGGAAAAGGCAGACCATGTTCTTTTCCTGACTTTTGCAGCCTAAGAGAATCAAATTAAGCTATTTTAATTTGCCTGGGATACTGGCACATTATTGAGGAAAATGTTTTTAAAATGTGGTCTAAAAGACAGTAACTCATTGCTTTGAACTCTATATTTGTCACTAGGGTGTCTAAGGAAAATGATGGCCATGTTATTCTTCCATTAAAAGGAAAATAAAGGTTTACTAGTATGGATAAGCCAATGTTACTATTACTGTGTGATTATTATCAATTATATGTATATTGTTGTTATTTTTACTGTTATTTTTCAAAACTAACTGTACTCAGACAACATGCTGTTCATGTAGATATTGATTTTTTATGTTTACAAAAGAAAAATGTATAAATCATATATATGGGGAATCCTTAATTTACTGTATATTTTTAAAGGATATTTGTTCTCTTTATTTCTAAATTCCATTAAAGTTACATTTTAATGTAAACTGCCATTCATAAAATACTTAAAATTAAAGAAAAAAGTGCACAGAAAGTACAAAAATCAAAATCCTTCCTGATAGAGTTTTCTCCATGTATATTAAAAAAAGAGGAGGAAAACAATCTTCCTGTTCTTCCTAATTTAATTATTTGACTATTCACTGAAACAAAGTTACAATTTTCCAGATTAAGATGATAAATGCATGCTCAAAACTGTCTTGGGGAAGGTAATGATGATTTTCAGTCTTGGTTATAAGCCACTGTTATTGCTGATAGGACTAAGCAGGCAATCAATTGGGACCACAATGCACTTGAATAGAGGGGATGGACAAATAAGCCATAAATGATAGCAAGAGGAAAATCAAACTCCACTCCTGTTATTCCGTCTTAATGGCTAATACCAACTGGGACAGAACCAGCAAAAAGAGGTTAATGAATTGCAAAGATCCTTTAGAAAGTGATTGACTGGTATTGAAGCTTGGTTAAATCAGTCATAAATATTTACTATTATTAGCAACAGTGGGTTGCCTGTTATTTTCAATTGATTTTAAAGCTGTCGGAAATCTACCATGGCAACTATAAGCCATTTTTAAAAAAAAAAAATCTATATTTTCTTGAAGCAGACAATTCCACTACATGTAAAATTCTGTAGGTCCTGTTAAAAATCTTTCTCCTTTTCCTGAAACTCTCTTTAAAAATATAAAAAGTTAATATGAAGGTTCATTGTCCCATTCATAGAAGCTGTTCTACTTTAATTTGATTTTATCAGGTTTTTATTTTATTGCTTTAATGTGCTCAGCCATATTTTCTTTATATTAATACTCTTTGATTATCTCTTTTAAAGTGAGAAAAGTCCTTCTTGTGCTATCAGTGAGGAAGAAGCATAGAAGATATTTAACAAGATTATTTGCAATGCCTATACGTGTTTCCAGAAACTAATACAACAATGTTCTTATATGTTATCCACAGTGGACTAAGATTTTTTATTGTGCTTCTTGCTGTTAACATGACAATTTCAGAACATTTTTTTCCTGTTGAAAAAGATTTCCAAAAGGGAAAAAAAAATGTTTATGAACAAGTATTCTGTTTGCTAAAAGAACAATAATTTATTTGAAAGGAGTATAACAAAAGAGATAACAACAAAGAGTTAACATTTCCCAGGGCAGACAAGTTTCCAATTCAATTAGTTTTAATGAACCTTCTGCTCACTGGTTACTGAACTAGAAAGAACAGCAATAAATGCCCAGAGGAAAGAGAAAGAGGATATTAAGAGGGTTAGTATATAGTATATAAATTTCTTAGTTGACTAAAAGACTAGCCTGGATATAGTTTCTTTTTAAAAAAGAGAACAGGTAAAATCAACACACCTTCTCTTTGTTATCTGAAGGATAAGCAACACAGTAGAGCATCTTTGATAAGCATGTATAGGCCTTTGCTATATGTTATAGTTCCTGAACATATAAAGTGTATATATTGCTAAACTAGATGGTTAGAATCTGATTATGTAAAAATATTGGCATGTTAAATATATTCCGATACAAACATAAGGGAGAAATAATTTTTCCATTGCACAATAAAATAAATAATAAAAAGTTTATATTAGAATACCTTTTCAAATTGCTGCTGGATTAGTTGCCAACTGGCATCCTATTCTGAACTTCAAAATTAGGTTTTTAGTGAACACCTGTACTTTGCACAAGCCAGTCCAAAATTAATTTTCTGTTAAAAGACTAAGCCAGAGACTGGTACTCTCTCAAGAATAAGGAGAAAATCTCTGTTTAGTAGATCCATTTAAAGGCCTCCTACCATGTGGGTAGGACCAGTAGCAGTAATCCTTAACCCCTAAACATATTGAGACTGGGCAACATATATCTGGTAAATATCCAAATATGACTGGTGAGCCGTTTAGTTATAACAGTGTAGAATGAGCTCATACAACATGACTTTTGTAAGAGATAAGTTCTATCAGGTTTGTGGTTTCTTTCAAATCAGTTCTTGTTTCAAGGATATGTTGATATATTTTCTTTTATCTTCCATAGATTCTTTTAGAATTTTAAAACAACTTAAAACTATTTTAAAAATAATATTAAAAGTGTAATGGAATGTCTAGGTCATTTAAAATCCAAGACAACAAATATTCTCATCTCTCCCACTTTTTAAATGTTGCTTCTAATGTCTCAAGAATTATACAACCTTTACCTGCCTTTGATATATATTTTAAACCCTCACTTAAGAAAAAAAAATGATCAGGTTATGCATACACATTCATATATGTGCACACAATGAAGCTTTCGCATGTGCAGACAATGAAGCTTTCATGAAATATGGTTTTTAAACACTTTATTTTATAAGAATACATAATTCACAGCTGAAAAATAATTTTACACTAATAGCACTGAAAGTGGAAAATATTAATCTAAATTTTAATTTGAAATTAACAGTTTTTTTTCTACTTTTGAATACAGTTTTTATGACCTTTAAGTGCTATCCTTTCTCATTTAAATAATCTGATTTACATTGTGCTTCTTTCACAATTTTGTAACTGCACCTTAAACCTATTTTCCTCTATCTGAATCAAGATAATCGGCCTAATTCATCAGAAACTGTTCAATGTTTTTAAATCACACAGGCTACAGTGAAACCTTCAGACCTCAATTTATGTAATACATTTTAAAGAACTTCCCCGTGTATAAAATGATTACAAAGCACTTTATTTTGGAAGTGCGCAGCAGGATTAAATTCTTAGCACCTATCTGGCCGCGTTTCATTTTTGCATCAATTGTTCAAAAGCTAGCTGAAAATCTGACAAGTGAGTCTGTAACAGCAGAATGACAGGTTAGGCTAGCAGAACTGTTAGATGGAGCAAGTACAAATACAGGGTTGGTGAATACTGGCTTGACTTGTTTATATAATCAACTGTTTTTAGCACAAAAAAGTCGGGAAAATTATCCGAGACAGATATATGTCCATACTTGATTTTTTTTTTTAAAGACAGAAAACTTCAGTGTTGGGAGGGGCCAGAACTGCAGAGGCATAAAGCTGAATATGTAAAGTAGCACAGCCTAACAAGTTACTTAAATTATAGTGAATTACAACAAAGGATTCTGGGAAAGTAAACCTGAATGATGAAGTAACTCTAGCTACACTTTCCTAAAGAGCAACTTAAATTCTAGAACTTGCCTTTAAGATATTACAAGAACTTTGTCAAGTAGCACATAAGAAAATAGAGCCCAGAGCCATATAGTAAGCAAAAAAATTCTGTTTGAGTATTGACATGACAGTTTTTGAAAGTTCAAGCAGAAAACCAATTATAATGAGCACCAAAAAGCCTGAAGCCCTGCTGTTCAATAAATAAAAAGTACAACAAACTGTTTTCCAAAAAGGTTCTGGAGAGTTTTCTTCTTGTCCCACTACTTACAATATGATTACATAAATAGTCTCTGTTTGCTGTTGAATTGCCAGGCAGCTGTATTAAAGTACAAATCAAATCAAGTTAGGATTAGAAAGTAAAAGAGCATGGTTTAAAGTAATCTATCCCCCAGGAACTGTGCTCAGATTCATCAAACAGAGCTTAAAGTACAGTATATCTTATACCCCTGTGTTTCGATGCTGCACTGCTGTAAAACCAGTTATTATTTTTGATATCCAGAGAATGTAGCCCGTAGCTTTAGGAGGCTCACTTGCTTATTTAAAAGTGCTAGAAACCTTACCTGTCATTTATTATTATTTCCTTTGGTTAAGACTCATGAAAATGACATCAGGACGGTCTGCACAGAAAGACCTTTTTTAAATAGATAATTTCATATTTGAATTATTTTAAATGTCTTTAATAGATAAATAAAATGAAGTGGGGGGATGGTAGAGTCAGGATCGCTTGTAATCCAAGTAATTACAATTCTGAAGTCAGGTATCATTTGATAATGGCTGCTCTCTGCAGCTAATTCTTGGGTGGAGGGAGTAGGAAGTTGTGCCTATGGAATTGTCCTGAAAAACAAACCAGACTAAATCCCGTAGACTGGTTCTCATTATTCCCACTAATTATGGGTTTGTCACATGCTTGATCATATATTAGCTTCTAAAATAGAAGTACTAAAATAGAAGTAGTAAAAGTAGTAAAATAAACGGCTTACTTTTTGATCGAATGAGGCAATATAAAATTAGCCAAAGAAATGTATTGAACTGCTATAACAAGGAGCATGGTTGGGAAATTAACTATAAAAATAGAATATTGATATTAGATGTTAAAGTAAAATTATCACAATGGTAGATATAAAAAGTGTTTCAGCTAAGACAGCCATAGGTAGTTTTGTTGGATAAATGATATTTTGTTCTACAAAGACTTAGTAAAAACATCAAATTAAGTTGCAATGGATGTAGTTAGGTGAAAAGGTCTCTCAAGATTATATATATTTAAAATTATATTTAAAATATAATGCAGTTTTTCTTAAGATAGGCCTATGAACTTTCTCATTTCTTAGCTGAGAAAAAATGATCAGTTAATATACCCTATTCTTTTCTGCTGTGGACATAACTTGTTTGGAGAAAAAGCTAAGCAAAATGTAATTATTGTTATTTCAATATGTACCATCATTATTGGGAATATAATTATGTAAATTGTATTTGTTGAAAAGGCAACTGAATCCAGAACTTTGCTGTAGTATATTGTGTGTTGCTCAGTGATAGAGAAAGATGGAAATTCTAACTTTTAACTGTGAACAGATTCTTCTGAATTCTTTATATCTGTAGGAAAATAGATTCGACTTTTTTCTTTTTTCTTCCTTTTACTTTGTTGTGCTAAGTACTTATTGCATTTTAACAACCACAGTAAAGATTTAGCGTATGCTCTTAGTAATTTAGTAATATTTTCAAATGGATGCCACTTTTTAAAATTTTGTGTCAGTGTTGACTACTAACATACTAACTAACAACTATTTGTATAGTTGCATGATACATTAAGCCACTTGTTAGATAAGGTAAGGTAGAGTTTAATATTCTTTGCTTGTTTTAGTAGTTTCTATGAATGTTCTAAAATCATTTAATAATGAAGTGTTTATAAATGCTTGTTTATGAAGATAAGATGTCAATCAATCAAGATAGTTATAGCAGAATCAGAGTAACAGATTGTCTTTTTTTCCTATTTTTTGGATGTTAGTCACAGCATTCATTCTGGGCCATAGACCCCTCCCGAGATGAGTATCATTAGTAGCTATTATTTAATTATACAAATGGTGTCAACAGAATAAAATAACCCTTTTTATCTTTTTTTCTTAAATGCAAATAGTGTACAGATAGCTTTTATATAAAATTCATGTATTTGAAACTTTTGTTTGTTTGCAAACATGCAATGCCTTGTTTTGAAAGCTCTTAATTTATGAAATTCTTTCTAATGACATATTGATTTTTATCAGTCACACCAAACTAAAGGCAAATGTACCATCTTGCTGTTATTAAAAAAAAAACCCTCAATAAATTAGAGGTAAACGAAGATAAACGATTTAAGTGCTCAGTTTGTAGAGTAAATTGAACCCATACATCACCAGCTTTCATTGTTTTATATTTTAAATACAGCCAGGTGCATAGGAGTTGATTGACCAGTAATATAAAAATTAGTCAAATTGGCTGTTTGTGTATGTAAGGGGAAGGGGCTGAAAGAAAGGCTGTTCTCCTAATGTAAATAATAGGAATCTAGTTTCTGTAATTTCATTCTCTCCCATTTCTTTGAATTTGATAGATAATCAGAAAATTATAGGCTGGATTTGATGTCCTTTTGCCACCACCCCTGATCTAAAAAGCCATGGAGGGCTCTCTGTTAATTTTAAAGCTCCCTTTGATTGGGTGAACCTGTCTCCGTTTTCTGTGACATGGTTGCCACAGGTCATTGCTTGGTGCACTGTACCATGAAACAAACAAATAGAAAAAGGCACCTTCTGGCACTTTAAGTTTCACTACCATCTGACTACAGCCCCAGCGGTTCAGAATGATGAAAAACAGAACCAAAAACGAAATGGAAAAAGGAAGGAGGAAAAAAAAATCACATGGTTAGAAAGGGAAAAATGTGTATGAGCTAGGAAGGGCAGGATAGACAGCTGAAGTCATCTCAAAACTCAAGAGAGATGCAGCCAACGAGAGGTCACAATTATATTCTAGAATTGCCCTCTCTTTCAGTGAGATCTGATATATTCAGTTTGTTCCTGTATGGTGCTTAGGGAAGTTCTAATTAAGGGAAGAAAGAATTTTGACACATGTGAAGCAGAGATCAATATTTAACACTATAATCAGCAATTCCTGATGGTTTGACAGTGTCACTATACACATTGTAACTATCCATTATTCTCCGAGAAGGGAGCCAGGCGAAGGCTAACAGCTTGCTGCAAGCTATCATGAATCACATAAAGCAGTGTCTCATTCACTTCTATTTGCCTTTCTTTTCATCTTCATTCATCCTTATAGAGAAGGTTTGTAGTGACTGACACCAACCCAGAAAGCCATCATGTTTTTGAACCGCCACACGATCACCGATTAAGTGTCAGGTTTTATGAAGCACCATGGACTGCTTCCACGCAAGAATATTAATATTTTCTTTGTCTTTCTGTGCAGTGTATTTCTATCATGGAAACAAAATTATGTGTATATGTTTATGTATGTGTGGTACAAGAGGTAAAATTGCATTGATACTGCACTGCATACAAAAATCAGAAAAATATATAGAGCATGTCATTCTATATTTTTATGTAGGAAATGTTAGTTGAAAGGTCTTAAAGTCAGCAATATTTTGTTATTGTTATTTGCTTTATGATTTTATTATCAATGATTATGTTGTATAAAGGTGGAATATACATTTCAATACATAAAATATGGGAACACTAATTAAACATGATGCACGGACCAAATGTACACATATGACATATTCTGGTGCGGTCATTTCTCTTTTTCCTTCCCCCTTTATGAATGAATTATATTATATTAGGTTTCTGTTCAATATAGTTATATGTTGTGGCAAGAAATCAGCGAGAATGGGGTTAGTTGCAATTAACTTACTCTTCTGACTTCAATATGTCATCATGAAGCTTGTATTTCTTTGGATTGAAAATACTGTCTTAAATGAAAAAGACTCTGTCATCATAAGCTCTCTTATTATATAGGTAGGAGTAAAACGTTCATTTTCTAAAAAAACATCTGCTCATTGTTTTTTAATATATTAAAAATGGAGAAAATACACACATATTTTAGAAACTATTAGAGTTTACTCTTTCCACTATTTTTAAAACTGTTTCTCCATTCCTGGTTGGAGTTGCATTTACTCCAAAGTGACCTGGTGATAGAAGCCATTAGCTGGGACTCTTCCTTCAATTCAGTTTCACTAGGAGTCCGTGTAGGTTCTCAGCAATGTAAAATCAGTTGCTAGTAGTGTGAGATTGCCTTGCTTGAGTAAGAATTCTTAGAATTCTGAATTGCTTAATAAGGGATGTGGCATTCCTTTCAAGAAAAGGAATGCCACATTTTTACACTCCTCCTTTTCTTTTTAAAGGCTATCTTATTCTAGAATTATATTGTACAGAACTGTTTAGCATTCATTGAGAAAAAGATATCAGGAAAAACATAAATAAAGACCAATCATTTTCATAAAACTATTTGCAATATAAATACATACATTTAAGAGACAGAGATGTGAAACCCACTACATTGTTTCTGGCTAATAGTATTCCCAGAGTTGAGTGGTCTACTATTGCTAATAATAATTTTCCTTCACAGAATAGACTACACTATGTATTATTTAAGCTTTTAGGGGAACAGAAGTTCTGGGGAACTGGGGTTGTTGATTCCATGGTATTCCCCCCCCCCTGCAAGCGTCTATAATGAAAATACAGATGTCAAAATATGATGGGGAAGGCTATTTGATCCGGTAGCAGAGTCAGTCAGTGAATGTACAAAGGAGTCATATACCATTGGTCATTCCAAGAAAATATATGGTAACAGCCAACAGTAGGCACAAATATTCAACATCTGTAAAGTATTCCCCATCCTTGAAAATGTAAAAGAGAAGAGGTTTTGCCTTTTTTTGCACTGGAGAATCCTCACTAATTGATTCTTTGGAGAAGGACTTTGGGCATCTTAATTGTTTAATGGAGTGCTATTTAAAACACTAAATGGGGCTGAATTTGAACGGAAGCCTCCCTTGCCTGATGAACTGTGAGGTGTTTCTACGCATATATGAATTTAACAAATGAATCCATAAGGACTGGGAATCCATAAGGACTGTTCTTCTTAGAACAAGAAACTCCACATATTTCTGGGTTGGTTGTCTCCATGCCATTGCAGGTTAGAGTCCACATACACTTAAAAATGGTGTGCTGGTCTGGGAGCCAAGAATCTTCTCTTTAAGAAGATTATCTTCAGGTTTAGGGTAAATGTCCACCTTGATATTCAGTCCTGAATACCGATCTGATTAAGCGGCAAGGCCCGAAAGAAAACCAGTACTAGCCTGAGAAAGGTTTGTGAGAATCATGTGTGAGGGTCTTTCTCTGTAGATGACGTGCCTCACTACAGTATCTCACCCCTACTTCATACCAATTAAAATGGGGGATTTCTGCTGAAATCACCACTATGGCCTGCATGAGTTTCTTCTGATTTTCATCAAAGGAAGTGGCTAGGAATAATCTTGAATCATTAATGAAAGTATACTTGATTTAACTAAATGAAGTTAAGTTATGCTTCCTAGGACAAGAAACTGTACCCAGCTTGAAAATTTGTCTTCCAGTTTTAAAATTAAATACTATTTTTATCAAAATCTGAAGTAATATAGGAAATTCAATGTGTTTCTGAGGGAATCTCCCTCTCCCTCTCTCTCTCTGTCTTTCTGTCTCTCTGTCTCTGTCTCTGTCTCTCTCTGTCTCCTTCTCTCTCTGTGTCTCTCTCTCCATCTCTTCTCTTTTTTAAAAAAATCTTTGACTATGTCTTACATTGGACGGTTGGAAATAAACGATCCCAAATAAAGGGATTTTGTGACTATAATTTTATGTGTTTCTTCAAAGAAATCAGCAATTTGCCAAAAGGATAACAATGCAATTTGACTCCCTTTAATTAGGAGAACATAATCTCAAACGCTTCTCCTAGCATCCCCACAATTTATGGATGGCAGGTGTAACTGCTGGAGGATGTGAAAAAGATCAGGCTTCCTGCCGAGCATCTCGGTTGGTACCAGGGAGGGACCTGTCCTGCGAGGTGCTGAGTGCTCTACTGGAGTGCTCTGGATACCTTTTGATTTCCGTCAGGAGCCAGGATAGCTCAGCACCTTGAAGGATTGAGCTGTAACTGAGATGCTGACACAGGCTCAGATACTGACGATCCCAAGTAGCACTAATTAAAGGCTGTCCGGCTGTGCTTTCTGTTGAGCCGTTGGCTCTCATGGGTGACAGGAAACAGCCTGGGATCTGTCTGCAGAATGACATAACAAAGAGGGGAGGAGGAAGAGGTGGGAGAGAACGGTTGGTATAAAGAGATCTAAACTAGATTAAGCTTGCTCGATCTTGTGAATATGTAATTTGAGATTTAAAGCGGGGACTTTATTTTCCCATCGCGTTCATTGTGCTTGTTGATTTTGGCTCTTCTGGTTACATCTGCTCTTGTGTGATAATGTAAAATTGGTATGCTTCAGTTATCCCTTTTTAACAGGGGATAGTCCTGATTTTCTGGTTTCTGATAAATCACTGTGCCTGTGTTTGTCTTTTTTCTTAGTAAGAGATGCCAGGTTAGGGCCATTTTTTTCAGACTGTTGCACCCTTATCCACTTTTCTGAAACTTAACCTCTTTAAGATGCTTGTAAATGAAAGCTTGTTGTTCCTATCAGGTTTCCTGGGAGTAAAACCCAGAGCCTCCCTGACACCTATTTTGGGATTCACTTATGTAGGAATGTGCTGCAAAAAAAATTACAGAATGCACAAACTGTTTTTTTCGAAAGCTACAGCTGGTGAGCTTTTACTCTGAACATGTTTTAGGACAACTGTGTTTTCCTAGCTTATCTTTACTCAAAAGAATGAACACCTTTCTTGCTTTTCAATCAGTTTGGGGCAGGCTATTGTTGAGTAAATTAACATAGCACACCATACAGAGACAAGCTTTCAGTCACAGTGTTAAGGGGGAGAATGGGGTCTCATCAGCAGCAGACAATTCTTGGTGTGAGAATGTGTGGAACATCAATAGCTCAGGACTGTTTATTCCTATTTGGGAAATCTTAGAAGATAGCTCTGCCAAATCCAGTGCCTTACAAATATACTGGCGTTCAACTTTCATAATACTAATTAGCATACGCGGGCTGGGAATTATGGTAGCTCAATGTATTTGGAGGGCGCAAAATCTGGGAAGGATATTTGAAAGTATTTACATTCCTCAGAAATATAGGGTAGCCAAGATAAGGTACGTACTTGTGCATAGGATACCTTTGTTAAAAATGAAATTATTTTCTGATTTTTTTAAATGATATATGTAAATTAATGAAAGGAGCTGGCATTGGAATAAATCATTTTCACTGTTTCACCAAATCAAATTGGCTTCATGCATTAACATGGTATGAGTAGAAGCTGCTTTCTCAATATATATTTGAAGTTTACTTTGGACTGAAGAGAGAGTGCTTGTCTTCTTGTAGTGGTCACCTAAGGAATGTTGCCTGGAAAACTATATGAACGTCTTCAAATAGAGATGCAGGAGAGTGATCTTTACTTTTAAGTGAAAAACAAAAACAAGAAAGCAAATCAAAATGAAACAAAAAACCATAAGAGTTTCTGCAAGTGTATAACTTAGAGTGCTCACTCTGAATGTAGATCTCATCAACTTCCATGTATAAACTTTCTGTGTTTTCCCACCACTTTTAATGGAAAAAGAATACATTAAAAATGAAAATATGGAATAACTGCTTTATACTTTTTGAACAGTAGCTCCAGGAACCCTCTACTAGCTTTACCCAGAAGGTAGACAACTTTTGGTTTCAAATAAATGTTAGCCCAGTAGCACAGTCACAGCCAGTGTTAGGTGCAAAGCACTGTTCCTATACGTTGCGGCATAAATGATTTATTGAAACCTATACATGAGAATTTGGCCAACTAACATTCATCACAATTTGGCACTAGATAATGATCAATGGAATTCAAGGGGGGGGGGGGGGTTGGACTTGGATCTCTTGTGGCAATGCAACACCTCTAAACTGATGATGCATTTAACTCTGTTGTCCTCACCCACAGCTCTGCCTGCTCTTCTCCTGCAGCCAATTGTACAAGTGCACAATCACAGACAGAAGAATTTGAGATTATAATGAGAGAAAACCTAATAAGAAAAGAAAATCTTCTTTTCACCTGTGTTGCTGGTAAAGGAAATGGAATGAACGGAGTAGAAATGGAGAAATATGCCATTTGCAGTTTCTCTCACTTTCTCATTTTGGAAAATCTCTTCTGTTAGTTCACTGAGTTTGATATTTGTATTTTCTAAGTTGAAGTAAAATTTTAAATAGATTTTAGTGTCAATTTCCTTTAAACAGGAGGATTTTTTGGGAGAGGCATATTTTTTTAACAAAGCACACTATGAGAAACAATTTCTTAATGCAATGCAGTTTTGTACATTGTTTTCATGAATATATGCATTTTGAACTTTCATGTACGTTTTAAATTGGTAAACTGCAAAATATGTAACTGTGTAAAATTTGAAAGTTAATTATGTTTTGAATTGTATATTTTGGTTTTTAAAAGTGAAATTATATAAGTTTACATGCATTTGATCCTGAAGTTCTAAGCATATGTTTGAATGAGTTCTCTGGCAAAGTGAGTGTATGAACAGTCACATACCTGCCACTGATAAGCCACACCTAACTCCTCTGCTATCATCACCCCTTCCTCTCTTGATTCAGCACAGACTAATGGTGGCAGCTACAGAAGGTTTCTGCACACACCTTCCTACATAAGTGAAATACAAGCACACTGCCACTAATATGCCAAGTCCCATGAAAACTTTTAAATCCTGCCATAACTTGACACTAAATTGTTTGACAGGCAGCTTGGAACAACATGATTCTGTCCTGCTTCTAAGATTGGTAGTAAGCACCTGTCTACTGGAATGGCACCATCTTGAGAAAGACGGATCTATGCTGATCTTGATACTTTAAAAAAAAAAAGAGAATGCTATAAATTGTATGCAATCTAATGTAGATATCAAGCAATCGCTATTTCAAAAATCTTGTGATCCACGTAATACTAATGGCGTCCCGCAAAAAAATGGAGCAAAACAATCCCTTTAGAAGTAGGCACTCATCAAGAGATTCAAGGCGGCATGATGGGAAAAGCCAGAGAGGGTTGAGCATACAGCAGTAATACCTCTTGGTTGTTATTGTGTATCTCAAATGCTGTCTGGCTCATAGCAGCTCCATCCTTCCTACAGTGATATCATTTAATTGTAAGGCAAAGATCAGAGGTCTTTAACTCTTTAACCGAATCCCAATGTCTGCCAAATTCAATAGCTGTCATTCCTTTAGAAAAAGACAGTGCAAGATGTGTTTTCTGATCTAATTTTACAGAAAAGAGGCACAATTTACATACCGTTTATTTAGTTATGTCTCCAAAATCAATACCTTTGTCTGTAGCTCTTTTATTTAAAATACATCATGACATGGCATACCACTATATAAATGGATGTTGCTCAACCCACACGTGGCTAATGTTTTCATCTGGCAAGCATTTTTCCTTAGGAAAAAAAGTGGTAGAATTTAATAGAAAAACCCAAATGTGTATTAATATTGGATTCTTAGAAAATAGGCTTTTAAAAAGATATATAAAAACAGCAGTTCTAAAATTATAAATATTGTTTGGAAAGGTCAGTCATTTGCCCAGGCCCTATTTTCCAAATGGAGAACATATTTCAAGGAGAAATAATAAGAGGAGATAAGTTTAAGAGTAAAAAAGAAAAATAGAAAAACGTTCAATAGAAATGCTGATTGTCATATGAAAAAGCATGACAAGCAGCTTCCCATACCTCCTTTCTCCAAGACCGACAGCATCTTTTAAGTAGACCTCAAATCTTTAAATAATTATAGGATAAACACAACGCCTGTGGCATAAGCATACCCTGTTTTACACCATTGGTGTCAGAAGGGCTGATCTTTTGTGAGCCGTGCTTGTGAACATGGCCCATGAAATAAATTCCTTCTGTGTAAGCAGAGGATTGGATTATGATGAGAGGGTGCAAGAGTCCTTTGCAGTCCAGCTGGTGTCCAATGATTGTGTTGAGAGTTGAAGTGAATGTGACTTTTTCTTTCTTTCTAGTGCTTATGCTGGCACAAGCAAATGCAGCCCAACACTGCAGAAGGTGTCATTAAAGCTCTGGTTTTGAAATGTCATAATATTTGGAGACATGGAAGTTAATAATGATTTTGGATGATTTAATTTGACATTATTATTATTAGCATTTGAAGTTGCCGGGTAGAGCTCTGTCTGTCGGAGGATATTCCATAAGCTGTTTTATCTTCAGGAGCGAACGTTAAAACCTGTACCAGCTCTATAGGGCTTTGCCACTCCTCTTTTCTGTCCCCATTCAGTTGGATGTGTAGGTCCCCCTGCATTATCACAAGGGCACTTATGCCTGTCCTGGGCACATGGCATATACACAAACAGCACTTTATATAAGCTCTCACGTACCAGCAGACCAAGTCTTATCATCCTGACTGTGACAGAACAAAATGACGTATTGCAAGTTATTTAATTCTATTTCCATTCTGCGCTTTCAGTATTTTAAATACTTCTAGTGTGGCTGGGTTTTTTTTAAAATTATTATTATTATTTTAATCAATGCAAATGTCATAATGGTAAAAACAAGAGTAGCAACTGGGACATTCAAACATACATTATCAGAGTCTGATTAAAAACAGTTCTAAGAGCAATCCTATATACATTTGCTTGAGAGTCAGCTCAATTGAAAATAATATAACTTTCCTCTGAATAGGCACGATTAGGAGAGTTTTTAGGAGAGTAGCTTTTATCATCCCTCTAAATTCTTTCTAACTTCTGGAAGGGATAGGGGCTTTTATTTTACTCTTAGTGCTCAAAAACGAATTGAAAGTCTCTGCCTTAGTAATGCCTACCTCTCCTGGTGTCCTCTGTGTCCAGGGGCTGCCAGTCAGAATGAGTGAATAGAGTTAAATTGAATTTTTTTTTCCTTGTGGGGATCTAAACCTTCGATTCCTCCAGAGGAGAAGAGTTCATAACATTGTAGTGATCCTTTCCAAAACTATGACAAAGATTTACTTTCATTTTATCTTTATAAATATAATCGGTATACAGTATATACTCCCACACATGTATCATTGAGGATAGAAAAATAGTATATGGAGAAGCTCTTAAGAACGTTGAACTTTGCAAATATGCATCTATTTCTTTTCTTTTTAAACTGTTAATTATGGCCAAAGCAGCTTAAATTAAATTCTTCTTTTTTGCTTTTCCCTTGGTTATCTGAACAAGAAACTGTATTCACAGGGGATGCCTACGAACAGCTAAATGAAGTCTTCTACCTGAAATAATTCAAGTGCCTGAGTTCACATAACACTCTACATCATAAATTAATTATATGAACTGGACAATCACAACCAGCAGGTTATGTGAACCTAGTCCTGTGGTTAAGTACAGTGTGTTGTGCCCATTTAGAAAACAGGGTTTGTTCTGGTCTATGGCTGTAATAAAGTGTTGATTTGATTTGAAAACAGGGTTAAGGGAATGGTTCCATGGTTCACCATTCAACCTGGCATCCCAAAATAACCAGTGTCTGAGCTCTATAGTTCCATGGATCCTTCTGTAAGAAAAGCCACTCTACTGGGTCAGGTATTAAATGCATGTTAAAATTGGAAAGATGTAGCTATTTCTCAGCTCCATTTTCAGACCTTCAGAACAGTAGGCAGCTTCACAAATCCTATTTGTTCTACAAACCTGTGCCCTTTTCAACTAAGTAGAAGCCAAAAAGATTGTGTGTGATTTTCCACACATACTGGTTAAGCCATAAAACTGTTGGATTAAGCAGAGACGAAACAACCCAGAAAAAACAAAACATACAGCGATGTTCTGAGTCAGGGATTTTTATAGATCCAGGAGGATCCCCATTGGTCATTTTTGTCACCTGACATGCTATTTCCTATACTGCCCTCTGGCCATTCATAGTAGGGAGGGAGCAGGATGAGCAGACCAGCAGCGCCCTCTTCTGGCAAGATGTGCACAGAAAACATAACAATGACTTGGAGTGCCTTGTTCAAAACCCCCAATGCCTTTGGTTAGCACAGTGGGAAATGTGTAGGAAGAGGCCTCTGCTAGACAGATGTGCTGAGCCTAAACTTACAAGTTTCTGTGGAATCATGTGGTACTTACACTGCAATGTTGCATCTCGCAATGTTCCCTGGGATATGCATAGCGTGGGTAAATTCAACAGTTGTACCGAGTGCTTTGCTGAGGTAGGTGACTTAGCATTGATGAAGCAGTGGAGGGGGGAGGGGAGCATTAAGTGTTTTAATACTCCCTATCCAAGTTCTACAATAAATTTCTTAAGCAAGTTCTATTCTGTTATTTGTTCTAAAATTCTTTCTGCCATTGGCAAGCAATATAAAGACTAGGAAGATGATAAAGCACTATAAAATGCTTCTGCATTTGCTACATGCAACACACATGCTATTAGCTGATTGTTGTGTGGCAGAGAGTTGCTTAGATGAGAACGTTCCTTCAGTGTTTCTCTTTAAGGTCTAGAGAGATGCCGCAGAAGAGAGAATCCTACAGCAGTGGACTCTTCATTCAACTTTTCCCTAAATATTTTCATGTAGGTTTTCTTCATTCCATTTGATAGACTTTTTATACACAGATGTTCAGTATATGTGACATTCGGAATAGAGATACTAAATCTGGCCTCAAAAATGTGGACGACTACAGCAAAGAAATGAAAACAATGATAATCCTTTACTGTTCTCTTATGGTCATCTGGATTTTTGATGCCCAGATTTGGTAGTTCAAGTCGGAAATGACTCAGGATTTCACAAGATCAATGTCTGGACTGGACTCTTGAAAAGATCTTGTTTTTCTCTTCCCTTATCTAGCTGGAAAGTGTCCCTTTTATGACAAGCCTATCATGCCTGAATAAGTTGGAAGTGATGTCTTATTTTTTTTTTAAAAAAAATAGAAGATACTTTATAGAGATGAAAGAGTGTGAACGTAAAGTGGAATGATGTTATTTGGAGTAAAAAATGGGGTTTGGATGTAGTTGGGCTACTGATCAAAATATTCCAGTCATGCCCTTAACTGTTAAAAGGGAATGCTGGATATGTTATGGTTGCAACTTCAATTGACCAGTGCCAAGATAGGTGGCAGAAGTCAATATTCATGAGCTCTTCTGCTGATAACCATGGCATCTGGAATGTTAGAAGATTAAAAAAAGTATGAATTAGTGAATGGAAAAGGAGGAATGAAAGAAAGAGTAGGCTTATATGTTATTTGTGAAATGAACAGAAAGGAGAAAATGTAATTGATGTGAAGATGGTCTGATTCTGTAATAATAGAACGGATGAATATATGCAGGAAAGTGAAGATGTATGCTACTTATTTATTGAATTGAAATGGCACCCAGTTTGAAACAGCTCTGGGTGGCTTACAACAAATGTATAATCCTCAAAGTTCAAAAACGAAAGAACAGGACCAAGACAATCATCCGTTAAACGACTCCGTACAATTTTGAGCTGAATTCACTCAATACCCTGGCATAATGCCCAGGGAACAGCCAGGACTTCAGTGGCTTTTCAAAGGACAACAGGTCAGGTCCATCTGAATTTCAGGAAATAAGGGCAGATGCTATGACAGAGAAGGCATATTTCTTGGATCCTGTCAAATAATATTAATAGAAAGGACCCAGAGCAATTATGAACAGAGGGACTGAAATATATATCCAAAAGTATAAAGTGTCATCAAGACTGTTGTCGGTGCAAATGAAAATAAGAATTCATACGCTAATGTTAGTTATATCCTAGGGATGCTGCTAATGGAACACCAGGGAAAAATTTGAGGGAAAAATACTTGCATGAAAGCAATTTTGGGAGGAACCCCCCCCCCCTTTTGTTAAATGACATAAATTTGATGGGTGGGAATAAGAAGAAATCATACAGAAAAAATAATTGGGACATTTGAAGACCTGAGAATGAATGAGAAGCATGATAGACAAGTATTTACTTAGCAAAAAAAAAAGTTTTGATTTTAGCATAAATCTATTCATGAGTCTACATAGAAAAGCATGATTCATTTGATGCCACAAAAGAGTGGGGAATGATACTAATGGAAATTATGAAAAATGATTTCTTTTTATGCTTGATGAAATGTTGACAAAATAGACACTGTATGAGCACAAATAATAGATAGAAATGAGGATGAGGAAAAATACTGTGAATGTGCACAGAGAGAAAACTATACAGTCATTGCAAAGTCAAAGACAGCAAGCCACAAAGCAATTTTAATGAACATATTAAAAAATGTTTTCTGGTGGGTGAAAAGGACTAAATGAAGGGATTCCCAAGGACTGAATATTATTAAAATAAAAGTGAAATAAATTATTATTTGAAATAAAACTGAAGTGAGGAAATGCTTGAAGGAGTATTTAAGAGATTTGTATGGAAACAATGGTGAAATATTAAACAGTGCAATTGATGTTAATGTCCAAGAAAAGAAGATAATGAAAGCCAAATTTTCAAAGATGTGAGAATGTTGAAAAACACTTAAGATTGTAGGTGCAGATGCTGTAAAGGAAAAATTGTTCAAATATGTGATTACGGTAGTTTGTAAGACTTACTAATTCCCCAATAAAAAGGAAAGAGTAGCGGGAGTGGATACAAAAACTATAGGAGAATTCCATATTCACACAAAACATTCCAAAATTCAACCCAGTTTGCTTTATCATTCACTTTTTCTAAATCAGAAAATTCTAGAAAAGATTCTGATTTAGAAAAAGTGCATGATAAAGCAAACTGGGTTGAATTTTGGAATGTTTTGTGTGAATATGGAATTCAAGATTGGTTGCAGAACATGATGAATGATATTGATGGATATAAAACATACATAAACGGAATACTTAGTGAGTAGTTAAAGACTATCTAGGGAATAAGACAAGGACGTGTGATATCATTTTGGTTATTAAATATATTTTGGGATAATATACTGTATATGAAATGCTTGTGATGACAGTAAAATATGTTGATTGTTGATGTGAATCTTGTATGCAGATAGTGCTAAGTTCTTAACTGAGAACCCAAATGATTTGCTGCAAATCCTAGATATATAATATAGTGCTATGAGAATCTCAATTTTAAGGCAGCAAACACTATGATTCTTTCACACACACACACACACACACACACACCACACAGAGAGAGTATAGGTATATGTTTGTATGCGTGTGTATATTGGTAGAATATTTTCTCAAGATGGGGAAGCAAGGACATTTTAAATTATAAAATGTGAGAAAAATATGTGATAATATGTGAGAAAGGTATGTTTGTGAAAAGAAGCAAAATATCTAGGTATAAGAGTGTACTTCTGCCCATTTTGGTATACAAAGGTGAGAACTGAATACGTCAGGAGAAGCCAAAAACTACACAGAATGCTGTAGAAACTGGATACTTAAGAATGCTGAATAGTAAAACAAGAGGAGATAGAATCAAGAATGAAAATGTTATGAAGAAACAAGTCAGTGGCCAGGATGCATATTCTCTGGAAAAATAATTTACTAATCTTAAAATGTTTGGTAATGACCTCACAGATAACTTTCTGCTGCGGTTGATTTTACTGCAAAGTTACTCAGTTGCCTCTTTTCTGCTAAATAACTTTAGCCAATGAATCCCCTTTCCTAAGATCTAAGGGTACTAAGGGATTGTTACCTGGATATAAGCTAGCAGTTGGATGCAACGGCTAAAAAGGCCGGTACAACTTTGGCAAAATTAATTTCCTGGATACAGTTTTCCCCATTAAGAAAAGCATTGTGTTCATGGAATTAATTTTTCTATTGTAATAGTTTCATCATACAGAGTGGTGGTTAAAGTATATTGAAATACTGTGCCCAATTTTAAAAGGTTATGAAGAAACTGGGATGATAAGGGGCCTGGAATGGTTAAAGGAGCTGAGTATGTTTAGGTTGCACAAGTGAGTGGTCTACGAATACCTTAAAAGATGTCACTTGTAAGAGGGGGTCGACCTCAGTTGAAAATGAGAGGAGATCAGCCTGTTAAAGGAGATTCAGCTTGAATATTAGGAAGAATAACTTTAGTAAGACCGACATGCTTTGACTAATCGTCAAACAATTGTTACTGGAGGCTCTCAAATTGGAGATAAACGGCAATGTGTTTAGAGGGGTTAGCAGATTTCTGCATTGGGGGAAATGAATCAGATAACTTAGGAGTTTCTTTCAATTTATGCATTTTATAATTTGGTGGTTCTATGACTATGGACTATAGAACAGGTTGCAACGGTAACCACAGAACCCTTACTTTCCAGATTTTCTTTGTGAAGCTCAAAAGACCTTTCAAATTGGTTTCAGTCCTCTTGACACCTTTTGTCTGCTGCCAACTTGGATTTTGTGTTTTGTGTTTATTGAACAACAAAATCCCAGTTTCAGCAAAAAGGCTTCATTTTTCATTGCATTTCATTATTTGCATTTTGAGTCTTCCTTTCAATGTGAATTTGTGTGCCAAGTGTCCAGCCTGAAGTTGATATGGGAGAAACTTTATCAGTATAATCTTTCTGGTAATCATGAAATGTTATTATTTCTGTCCGGCTAGAAAACACAAAACAGAATCTTATTGATTTGTATGTTATTGCTTTAATTGCATCAAATGACATAATTGGTGTAAATAGGGGTAATGATGTCATTAGCATGTATGATTGTGACATTTAACAATGTAATTAAAATGTGTAATGACATGGTAAATGTCCTTATTAAACTATGTGAGAAATGCACTGCAGGTGGATAGGCCATGATTTTTGAAGAAAGAATTTAAGCACACTGTCATTTTTTAAAATGTTCCTTTAAGAAGTGTTATTGATAATAGTAATAATAATAATGGATAATAATAGCCATTTGTGATAATGACATTGATTTTTAAACAGAAGTTAACTATGTTCATAATTTTAAGTTGAATTAATGTAGGTTAGAAAAAAATATTCAATTCACTGTTCCCAAACTGAAATATCTGCTTGCCATTTTCTTGCATTCCTACATTTTCCCATCCCAAAAAAACAAAAATATTATTATTATAAAGCAATACTTGGGTTAAGGCACATTCCAGTGTTAGTGGGATAATCGTGCATATGCAGATACCTAGACATTGGTACCTGAATATAGATCTTTGTAACATTATATTTATTTTGGTTTTTTAATCTAGATGAAATTATAATATATATTGCAAGGGGCAACTAACGGGAGTTCACCTGTCACATGGCACTTGGGTCTTAATTTCCTGCTGACAAGCTCAGTGTCTTTAACCAGGGAGCCATTGTGCCTCCTTTCCCAAGTTATAAAGGGAGGGAAAGGAAAATTAGGCTTTCAATCTTTTATTTCTTTTTCCTATATTAATAAATTGCCTGAACCAATAGGTTTCTTGGTTTGGCCCTCTTTGAAGGGCTGAGAGACTTGGCCAACTGATTTTGGAGAATGCATTTCCTAGGATGCCTTTCAAAGGCTAGATGATACCTCCTGCTTCGAAAAACATATGGTATTGCCTTGATTGATTATGTGACATCAAGTCAACCTTGACTAGATAGACCAGGAGTGTCAAACCGATATGCTTTGACTAATCGTCAACAAACGGTGGCGTCACGTGACATATCGCGACTTTCCTCCCCTTCGCTAAACTGGGCGTGGGTGTGGCCAGCATGTAACACATCTAGCCCATGGGTTGCGAGTTTGACAGCCCTGAGATAGGTGATTTTTCCTCAAACTGGCTATTCAAGTCTCTCAATGATGCACCCATTGTCAGTGCAATGGAGTTCATCTTCCCTGCCGCTGCTGGTCCTTCTCTTTCTTTCCACCTTTCCCACCATTACGGACTTCCCAAGAAACCTGGTCTTTACGTAATGTCTCTGAATTGATTCTATGATCTATGTGTTCTTGGCTATCCAGATCATTTTAAGGATTCCCAAAGGTGCTTTTTCAAGATTGGACTTTCTGGGGGTTTTCTTTGAAGACGTTTCGCTTCTCATCCATTCTCTGAAGAACTGAAGAAGCTTCTGGGATGAGAAGTGAAATATCTTCAAAGAAAAATCAGGAAGTCCAGTTGCCTCTTGAAAAAAAAGCACCTTTGGGGCAACCATGACCTGGATGACTGAGAATCTCCATGGACATATTCTATCTAAGGAGTCTTCTACAGGATCAAGGTTCAAAAGATATACTGTTTCTATTCTACTTCTTTGAGGTTCAGCTTTCACTTCCACAGTGTGTCACATAAAAAAACCAAAATGCATGATTCTATTGTTTGTAGGTGTAGACATATCACATAATCTAAATACCTTCCTTGTACCCAAATATTATCTTTGCTATAACCTTCCTGACTATGAAAGCAATGCCAGTCCTTCATTTTTGTGTCCAGAGCAAATGTAAACAGCATGGGCATTGGACTGAAAGTGTCTGATTCCAGTCCATTTCAATTCACTGAAGCCTAAGAAATGAAATGCTACTTCATCCTTCACTGTGTTGATCATTCCCATGTCAGCAACTAGATGTCCAAAAGCTTTAATCTAGCCATGTTGCAAACCCCATTAGTCCCCCGAAAGATCCTCAGCTCTTTCTCAGTAGCATGATGAATGCCATCTGACCTGAGGGGCAATATATTGACAATCACTTTATCTTGTTTATCCATGTAGAATACAAGAGTGGTCTACCTTGGTCTTCTACTTTGCTGCATGAAATGATGGCTTTACCATTATCAATAAAGTGAGCATGTGCTTCCAGCATCTTTCTCTCTTTCTGCAAGCCATGGTTGCCTGCTTGCTTTAACTGGGCAGCTGAGATGACTTTCACATCTTGGCATGCACTCTTGGCATTCTTCACTCATCCCTTCCACTATGAGTCAGCATAGCAGAAATTGTGGAGGGATGGGGAATGTTACCACCTTAGATGTTGCCATATTACAACTCCTATTATTGAAGCCAACATGGCCAATGACAAAGAACTGTGTAGACATAGTTCAGAGCATAGACACCAAGTTGCTATCTTCCAGAACACAATTACTTAACAAGGAGTAGGTCTCAGTGTAGGACCTATGCTGGAGTAATTGTATGCAGGATTGTGCTGAATATCCTGTTGAAATTGTGAACACTTTCCACTGAGTTTAGTGGGAATCACACATAGCCATATCCTGCAACCTTCACAACCAAGCTGGACCCAAATGGGTTCATTTTAAACAAAATAAAATGAAACAATGTTTATTCAGTCAAGATTTGAAAACATGCAAAAATAAAATCAAATGATTGAGATAAAGTACTAGCATAACAAGGAGTCTCTGTAATAAAAATGTAACGTATGCTACTATAATGGTATGATAATTACTCGTGCAAATATAAATCTAAAATACTACAGTCTATGAGGTAAGAATACATTTCACTAGAAGCAAGATAACTAACCTGTAATAAACTTGAAATGATGAATAAAACAGAATTAGTTATTCCTATAACTAGTTATGCGTTATTTTCATTGAGGCAACATAGAATTTGGATGTCTGGCCTTCTGGGAATTTACATAAAAGGGTTAGAATATAAGCAGATCTAATTAATATGCCTGTAAGAAAAGGGATTCCAGATCATATATTAAGTCCTGCTCCTAGCTTACAAAGGGTTTCTTAAAAATGGAAATAGTTCTAAAGATTGTGTCTATACATTATTTTACTTCCTGCACAACCCTTTGACTTACAACTGGTTGTTTACTAACTGTTTGAAGTTCCGATGAAGTTCACCAGGTGGAACTACAATACCCTCACTAAAGATAATGTTAGCTTTAGCTCAAACTTGCCTCTTGTAACTACAAGGATGAATATGCATGCAATTTTATTGTCAACAATATAGAATATAGCCCAAAACTTTGGACTTTTTGTTTTCATTACACGAGTGATTGTACACTTCTGCACACCACATTTATGAGTATGAGTGGAACAACACCTTTTAAAAATTGGTATGATAGCATGCCACACTTTCACAGGTTCATTAGAAAATACCAGATTACCAAAATCTGTAAAACAAATGTTGCCTTGACCCATTCAGATGCTTCAGAACAATTTAGTTGAAACTGAGCAGTTTTTATTGTAGGAAGTACTAATTATTTGCAATTGCACTCTTGATTAACTGATACGTTAATGTTTTTGGTGGGGTTTAAGGAAATAGATTTTTTTTTTGCATTTGAGCTTTTTAGTGTTGTTTAATGTATGCGTATGCATGTGTTTTAAATGGCCAAATATATAACTTAGTACTAATATGAAAAACACAATTTTAATTTTGTAGCTCTAATATATTGTAGTTTTGTAAACTATAAGATTGAGAACGCTTTTCTAAGTAGCAAAGGGCATAGGAAGAAAGCACTATTTGTCAACTTTTCTTTTATTCCTGTTTCATTTTTCCCTCTTCAGTGACTTCTTTTTAATCTTCCCTGGTGCCAAATGTTGGAAGTTTACTGTGGATAATTTCTAGTTTAGTTTGCTCCCAAGACGGTCCCATTCAGAGAAAGTAAATTTTACTCAATTCTGTAACAACACAATAAATGATAGCTTGATGTTTATTTAGTAAACATCAGCAAAAATAAATATTTTTCTTCTTTTACAGTTAACTGATAAAAGGAGGCAAAACGCAGGCAAAAATGGAGAGAAAGATAAGAACAGGTAACAAATAAAAATATAGAGGACTTAATATTAACCATCTATGTTATTTATATCTATCTATATGTAAAATGCCACAGAATCTCCCAGAGTCATGGCAAACACAGACTTTTTTTTTTAAATTCTAATGTAGCCTACAGTCCTAGGATTTTCTAATGGTTTCCCATTGGCTAGATGCTGCCATCTAGCAGGGATATAGACAGTACTTGTGTCCATGGATGATATTTCCATAAACTGTATTTCATGCATCAGTAATCCATGAAATCTTACCGGTATATAATAATTAATTTATTAGGATTTCAGATGCCAAAGAATACTCTGTTGTCTTTGTTAATAATAGGACAGGCTTAACTGTCATTTTAACCCTGGCTGTTTGCCTACAAAATTCTTTTCATGATTATGATACATTAAAGCATATTAATTCTTGTAGCCAGAGCACCAAAGTATACCAAAGTGTGATCGATCTTTCCTGGAAAATGCTGGCTTAGATCCAGTGATGTATCTATTCTTCAGAGTTACCCCAGTTCTCCTCCGCTGCAGCCATCAGAAGATCCTGCTTGGAAAAATGTGGTTTTCATCACAGGGTTCCAAGCCATGGGTTTAAGACTTAAACTTTGAGGTGACAGGATAATTTCTGCCACTGAGAGCAGCTTCAGAAATAGAAATGATTGCTTGATGTTGTCATCACTGAATGTAGTTGTTTGCAGAACTGCGGTTTAATTCCATATTGATTCCATTAATGAGATGGGATGCTTATAAGATACGTGGGATTTATTTAAGAGCCGCACTGCCAGGATGGTTTTCTGAACTGTGAATGGGAAAGTTCTCCACTTTATGGCAGGTGCTGGGAAGACTGACCCTTCCTTAAACTTCCCTGACAATTCCTGACTAAATATTTAGCCTCACTGTTTAAATCTAATCATCTGCATAGATAGATTGAAGACAATGCATCCGTTGCAAAGAATTGTGTACATTGAAGAAGCTCTATAAGCTGAATATAGCATTCAAACAAAATTCTACCTCCCCCTCAGCCTTTGAATCAGAGGTGGGCTTCAAAAATTTCAGCAACGGGCTCGCTGCTTGGTTGCTGGGTAGGCGTGGCCATGGTGGGCGTGGCCTAGTTGGGCCTTTCCTGGACCTCTGGAATGGCAAAAATGGCCTCCCCGGGCTCCAGAGGCTCGTTTTTCTCTGTCCTGAGCCTCCATGCACGCACTGCACTTCCTGCATCTGAAACGGGCTGCGTGGAGACTCCTGGGAGGGGTGGGGT